>JAPVCB010000026.1:2380176-2395872 GCA_029606185.1 Paecilomyces formosus
GCTAGCCCCGATATCAGTATGCGTCTAGGTAGTACAACTTCTGCTATTTGTATTGAGATACGTACAGGAGGAAATATATCAGCCAAGATAGACTGTCCTGCAACCATGAAGTATGTCCCAGTGAAGCCAGCGAGAATGCGCATTGCGGTAAACATTGCCATATTGATCGACAGTGCGGTACCAATCGAGCAGAGACAGAGAAACATGATGGCACTATTGTACGCCCATCTGCGACCAATCATCCTGCCAATTGGAATCCAGAACAATGATGAGAAACCCATTGCTATCAACACGCCAGAATTGGTGGCAGCAATCTTCTCGCTAGTTGTTGAGAACTCCTGGGAGATCTCAGGCATTGCCGTAAGAAAAGCTGTGCTGAAAAATGTAATGACAAAAGTCATCCAGCTGACAGTGAATAGAATAACATATCGCCGCCATCTCGGTAGCCTGAACGAAGGCTTGTCAAGCATGTTCCCGGCTGGGGCCTGAGGGCGTTCTGGATCGAAGGTGGCCAGAGCATCTTTCGTCCCCGTTGTGCTTGGTGGACTGAGACTGGTGCATGAGGGCGTTTGGACAGTCATGAGTGAGGAATTAAGCGCGCTCTAGGAATAACTGAGCCACCGTTTTAACAAAACTATCGAGAGATAAGAAAACCCCTATGGTCATAGGCGGAAAATAGCACCAAAAAATATGAAAAATGCAAATGAAAAGAATTAGCTGATCCCGTGTCTGAAATCATTGAAAAGCAAGTATACAGCGTCAACCCCTTGTGTGCCAGATGCAATCAATGCGTAGGATGTCGAGTTTTATCTTCTCGTTGCCATCGGGCGAAACGCCGAACTGATATGCATCTCCGGAGCAGCACGTCGGGCCGAATTGTCGGTCTCCATGGCCGGTGCTCGAGATAAGAGCCTATAGCGTGAAAGAGAAAGGTGTGATGAATCCATCGTGGACCCGCTTGCTTGATTTCTCACCACCAAACGAGCTTAAAAATCTGATGGAGCACGGCGCGAGCGTCGGGGTCTTTTCGGGACACCGATATCTACGTGCCAGTCAACAAGCGGTGGTACCTGATGCCAAGAAACGGTCAGTACTTGATCAAAAAGAAATCAACACGGGTTTTCCTTCGAAATGCGAAGCTATGTTGTCGTATGTACGCACGTCTGTGCTTCGATTTAGCCGCTTCTCTCTTGGCATTTCCCACGAGACGATCATCCCTTGGCTTATGATCAATATTGGTTTTACAGTTCAGAGACATAGATCCACACTTTCAAAATGTTGCGGTGAGTTGGCAGGTGGACAGAGACATACATCAGCAAGTCTTCATCGTTGTGTAAGTTGACCGTTTTCATTCGGCTTCTTTTTCATTTCCCGAAACGCGGAACGTATCTATTAAGTTTTTGTGGTGCTTAGTTTATCAGGCATAAATATAAGACGCAGTCGATAAAACATTTGAAGGAAAGATCTCCCAGAGAAGAAATGACGATTCATAACTGACGATACAATAATTAATTGCGGTGTTCTGCGTACCAGTCATCCGCCATAAGCTGTGACAAATAGATCCTAGACCCTAATCTCAACGATAATCATTCCGTCAACTCAAGTAGCATCACGTCCAGGAACCGTCTCTGAGTTTCTAAGAAGGTTCTTATGCCAGATGTATCAAGGGATCTGTTATAACGTTGACGTTCGCGCATCCGTTTCGACTGGTCTCGGAGTCGCTCCTCTAGTATCTCAAGCCGATATTCTGTGTATTGACCGTAAAGGGCGAATTTATCGCTAATAGGACGAGATCCTGTAAGGACTGTTTCATCTCGTATGAAGGGTGATTTTGGTCGGAACGCGGTGACCATGCTAATACGCTCACGACCTCCGCGGGCTGCTAGGGCCTGATGCTCGATATATCGACCTTGCATAACAACAGCGGATCCCTATAGGAGCAGATGCATATCAGCTAAAACCAGGCCATTGCACTTTTCATATGAGATTGCCTTCGACTGACATACCATTGTCGGGCCTCTGACTTTGACGACTTCACCGTTGCCAGTCCGAATAGCTGTCTCGCCACCAACCATCCCAGAACAATCGGAAAGTATTACTACACATACGAAGGCATAGCTGTCGAAATGCCAAGCAAATGTTTGTAAATCAATATCTTGCGATGACTCTCCGTAACCAGTGTTAGCAGCCCCACAAGGTCTCTCGTTGATACAGACATTAACGTGACCTGTCTCAAATTCAATGGCCGGAATCAGTTCAATCCCGGCGATCCTTGAGATAGCACTGAGAACCTCTGGACTTCTCCACGTGTCAGAAATAAAGGGGGCCCGCCTGTTAACATATCAGAATTCGATTTTGATGTCTACACCGTCGTAATATGGCGAGCTTGGTAAGACTCACGCGGGGCCGTAGCACCTGATCATATTTGAGGCAAACGTTGAGGAATACTGGCAGTCTGCTAGAACTGATTCACTGAAAATCTCTGCTCTTATCTGCTTAATTGCCTCCTCAGTGAAGAGAGGAAACGACTCCGAGATTGCATTGGGTGAGATACCCGCAGCATCCAAGCCAATCTCCTTAATTGTAGTAATTTTCGTTGGGGGCAAAATCTTTAAATGTATATTTGGGTCAAATGGAACCCTAGTCGTTGCGCGTGCCTCGTCGATAAGGTATTGTGGCAGTTGTTTTGTTGGGGGCGTTGGCTTTGCATTCTTTGGACCAACTACGGTTGGAGGTGCCCTAGGTGTTATAATAGCTGTGGTAGTCATATTAGGACCACGATATTAGATTATGATGATGAATATGTGATTTGGGGAATCTAAGGTAGACAGACTTCACAAATCGAATCTCCGGATTAGAATAAGTGGGATAGGTGTAATATATATATTTACGATTGCGTGTGATCCAGACAACTTATACTGTTGATATATTTCTTTCCACTGCACAAAGGGAATTTGTCGAAGGTCACTATCTGTTTTAGCTCTATGTTTGGTCGATGAGATAGACAATACGGGATCTTGGGAATCAGTTACTGGCGCCACGGCAGGATATTTTCGATCAGATAGGATATCAAACCCATAGCTTCCATGGTAGGACATCTTTCTTTGTCATTGGTTTGTTTCCATCCCTCGTCTTGTTGACTGTAGCGGATTTGATAGTGGTTCTCATTCTGGTTTCCTAATTCGGGCATCGGCCTATCTGCGCGACGGCTATCGGGAACCACTTATACTTAAGAGGGGCTCGGGATGGTGAGCCGATCTCCACTGATTGCCATCTTCATTAGCTTCTCGTACTTCCTGTATCTTCGAGTTCATCAACCGACTGACTACCACGTGCAAATGCGGCGACAATGTTTATCTGATCAGACGTTATCCATACTAGCCAGTTTATGGGTTGTTTTGTATCATTTCTCATTGATCAGCACAAGTGCTGGTTTTATCGAAATAACGGCGGTGCTATATCTCGATATAGTGTATTCTCACTTGGAAGTAGCCTGACTAACAATGCCACGGAAGAAACGGCCTTACGTGCCAAAAGTCAAAGGTGCGTGGTAACCATGCACGCTGGTGGCTTAACCTGAGCGAGCTTCTTATCACTACACCAGGATGCTACGAATGCTCCCAGCGTCGTGTTCACTGCGATCAAACTGAGCCTCGCTGTCAAAAATGCACTTCGAAAGGTATACAGTGCAGTGGCTTTGGGATTCGATATCGATTCGCCAGCGACATGATGTCTCATAATGGAGATTCTAAGAGAAAAGAAACATCCTCCGACCGACCGTGGAGAATATCTAAAACTGAAATGTCTGACCAGAGCCGATCAGCGAGCCCCATTAAATATACAGACACATCGGTTAAAGCCCGTCAATATTCACTCGGTGTAGACGATCGATTGTGCGGGGAAACTGCGAGTCAATATGTTCGAATATGTCCTCCCGACTTGGCGCGCATAGAAGACCAGATCAAGTATGAGAGGATAGGATTGGATGATGAAAGTGAAGATCCGATGCTTCCTGATATACCTAGCACTTACCATAGCATGGAAATGCCTCTTATAAGTCTGCGGCGTACTTTAAGTCTCATTGACCCATCCAAAGAGTTTCTTCTGACATATTGTGAGTCCGAAGCCTCTAGCCAGAAACAGACTTTCACAAGCGATACTAACGCGTTCCAAGTCTCTACCAATATTGCTCCGGAAATGGTAGTGATAGATGACGACTATAATGGGTTTCGCTACTTGATATTACCTATCGCTTGTTATGATGAGCTAGTCATGGATGCAGTGTTGGCAGTTTCAGCATTTCACTTAACTGGAACTGTTGGAGACCACGGGTTTACTGATCCGAATGGTCTGTACACACGTACAATTCGTCGATTACAAGGACGAAAAGACTTGACAGATTATGATCTGTCAACACAGCAGTTCCTTGTTGTTGCAATAATCGTTCTGCTTGTGGGTACGATGATAACAGCCTCCTCAGATTTCCCGATAGTGTTCCGCTTGTTAGAATCAGCGCTTGAGGCGATGGGAGGTGAACTTGGAATAGGTGATGGCGAGCTTCCTGAGTTCCTTCTACGAGAGATTCGCAAGTATGAATTCCCCTCTCAACGTATACTTTCGGCCTTTTTCAGATAGCTAACTTTAGCGTAAGGATGCGTGTTTACGCCGCCCCATTACTAAGCCAGGAGACCGGTGTTAGAGATATCCTGTCAGGAGCAGAACAAAGCTTCGACGGGCTAGAATACTACCGGACCCTACACCCTGATCACTCATCTACATTTGAATTGATTATAAGGATTAGAAAGCAAGCGTATAATATCTATATCCAGCGTGCCTTGGGGACAACTATAAACGCGAATGCGCCGGACGAATCAATAGAATGGATCAAAGGAATGATCGAGTCATTTCCCGATGATGCCCCGGGTGAACAGAGCCTTGTCTGGGCGTCATTCATTGCGGCATCGGCAAGCTATGTGCCAGAACATCGGACCTTTTTTCAGGCCTTTCTGCAGAGACATTACCTACGAAACGGGTTTCTAAACATTCCAAAAGCGCTGGAACTTCTGAAGCGAATATGGTCACAGGGAACTCGGCAGAACTGGACACTTCTTCTTCCTGAACCACAAGTTTTCATCATGTAATACAGCAAGGAAAGTCTAAGAGACTCTACGCTCCCACCCGCTATTCTCGGATATAAGTTGAACATCTTAATATACATATATCCGCTGCATGGCAAAATATCATTAATATCCCTAAAGGTTTTGATAACGGCATAGAGTTATCCTAGAAGACAGTAGCCTATTGTAAGTTCTAAACATCATGAATCTCTTCTAGCATGGAATTCATAAATCCACGCTGCTCCATAAGCCAGTTCCTCACATCTGCAATATCGAAAGGACGCTTTGCCAACTCCCGTTGGCGCTCCCTCTTTAAGCGGTCGCGGATCCGATCCTCCAGTATTTCCAACCGGTACTGAGTATATTGATTATATAGGTCAGATAAGATGCTTATAGGTCGAACACCTGTCAGAACAGTCTCATCTTTAATAAATGGTGATTTGGCGCGAAACGATGTGACCATAGTGATCCGTTCACGGCCACCTAAGGCTTTCAAGGCTTGATGTTCAATGTACCTTCCCTGCAATACCACGGCGGTACCCTGTGGATTTCTCAGCTTATGTTCTCGCATTTGATGTACATTGGAGAATATACCATGGCTGGACCCCGAACTTTCATGGTTTCTCCAGTGGGCATTCTGAGTGCCGTCTCTCCGCCAACCATACCTTCACAGTCAGAAAGCATTGTGACACAAACGAACGGATAACTGTCATAATGCCACGCGACACTGGAGAGCTCATCAAGCGGTCCGTCCTTCTCAATGACATTAGAGCTACCATCGTTGACAGAGACGTTAACGTTTCCAATGTCGAAGTCGAGCGCAGGAACTACTTCAATTCCTGCTACCTCCGAGATCCTTGCTAGGAGTTCGGGAGAATTCCATGCATCGTACGTAAATGGTGCGCGTCTGAAGGTTGTAAGTAAATAATCTGTATTCTATGCACAGAAAAGGACCGGGTGACACTTACACAGGACCCATGCCTCGGATCATATTCTTGTTAAATGTCGAAGCATACTGGCAGTTATCCACGACATCCTTGCTGAATATTTCTCCCCTCATCTGCTTAATAGCTTCCTGAGTAAACAGAGGAAAGGGTTCAGAGGCAGCATGCGGTGAAATCCCTTGCCCCTTCAGGCCAATCTCCTCCATGGTATAGATTCTATGGGGAGGCTGAAAGCACAAATGCTTGCTCGCGTCGAAGGATTCTTTCTTCTCGACTTTTGCATCGTCAATCAACCACTGAGGCAACGGGTCGGTTGGTCGAGTAATGGACTTGGTCGCGGGACCTACCACCTTAGGTGGTCCTACAAAGGAAAGAGGGTCACTGGTAGCCGCAGGTGCCATCTTGAAAAACGATTATAGATCACGAGCTGTCTCTGGGAGAACTAATCTTGGTATTAATGCATCGATCTCTCGGATTCCAATTTTACCAGGTGCTCTTGAGCAGTATATATCTCAAAACCTCACTTGCGGGATACGCAACATTAGATAATGGCATAATGTGCTATCTACATTCTCCGAACTTCCCAAACTGGAATATTGTTCCATCTCACGGCGATAACGGAAGACCATCGTCTGTCGGCATGGTAATCCGATCCTTGAATTTTCACTCGCGAATGGATATTTAGTTCAATATACTGTGTTCTTGAAACATCACAGATTATGGCGCCCTCTCTTTTGCTTATCGTATTATCGTTCATGCACTTGCTCGGTTGGGATCGGTTCACTGAGCCGACCCGAGACTGTAATGAAAGAACACCCCGGATTTCTTCTGTACTTATCTCCGCTGTCGGGTAATCTATAGAACACTTCCAGCCGGATTTGCGTGCAGATCATCTGTTCGCTCTCAGACCACCAAGTTTGGAGGGGCAAGTTGGGTAACTAGTGAGGCCAAAATAATATTAATACTCTGGAGCTCTACCTTAGCAAGACACTGTTCGGCTTTTCCAAAGTTCAATTATCAATTTATACCCTTACTACAACATGGCTTCTTTATTCGCAGAAACCCTGAAAGATTCAAAACTCTTCGTGGAAAAGTCCTATATTGACGGCCAATGGGTGTTGTCGAAGTCAAACAGATCCTTTAATGTCTACAATCCTGCTTCCGAGGCTCTGATCGGCACCTGTCCGGAGTCGAATACAGAAGACCTGAATGATGCTATAGAGGCTGCAGACAGAGCGTTTCTAACCTGGAGGGCTTTGTCTGGCCGTCAACGTGGACGTATCCTTCGCAAGCTTTTTGATCTTCTGGTCGAGAGTAAAGAAGACATTGGCAAGATTATAACGGCAGAAAACGGAAAAGCCAAGGGTGATGCGGAGGGAGAAACATTGTTCTCCGCCAGTTTCTTTGAGTGGTTCGCGGAGGAAGCACCTCGCATCTATGGAGATATAATTCCCCATAGTAACCCTACTAGCCGCACACATGTCCTCAAGGAACCCATCGGCGTGTGTGGTCTGATCACACCGTGGAATTTCCCCATAGCCATGGGTGCGCGCAAAGTCGCTGCTGCACTAGCAGCTGGCTGTACAGTTGTACTCAAATCAGATGGCCTGACGCCATTGTCGTCGAACGTCATGGCCGTGCTCGCTGAACGTGCAGGTGTGCCCAAAGGTGTCCTTAATGTTGTGACGGCATTAGAGAACACCCCAGAGATCGGGAAGGCGCTGTGCGAGTCAGAAACTGTGAAAAAGATTTCTTTTACCGGATCCACGCGTGTTGGTAGATTGCTTATGAGTCAATCTAGCAATTCATTAAAGAAGCTCAGCTTGGAGCTTGGCGGTAATGCGCCATTCATCGTGTTCGATGATGCTGATGTGGAAACGGCCGTCAATAGTGCCTTGATCAGCAAGTTTAAGGTGACGGGACAAACATGTGTATGTGCCAACCGGATCTTTGTCCAACAGGGCATCTACGACGTGTTTAGCAAGCGTTTTGTCGAAGAGGTGCAGAAGTATCGTGTTGGTAATGGTGAAGATGCCTCAGTGACCCACGGGCCCTTAACAAACGGCGTGTCAAAGGTAGAGGAGCATATCAGAGATGCTGTTGGCAAGAATGCTAAAGTGCTCCTTGGTGGAAAGCGACTGTCTTCTATTGGTAAAAACTTCCATGAGCTCACTATCTTGGGCGACGTTGATGACTCAATGAAAGTTGCCACTGAGGAGACATTTAGTCCCCTTGCAGCACTTGCCAAGTTCTCAACTGAAGACGAGGTAGTTCGCAGAGCTAACAAGTGCGATGTCGGGTTGGCATCATATTTAATGACGAGTGACCTCTCTAGAGCACATCGTGTATCAGAGAAACTAGCAGCTGGTATGGTAGCAATCAACACCGGTGCCATCTCCGATGCTGCTGCACCGTAAGTAGCCCATACCATTTCAATGTGTACGGATAACTCACTGACAGATGCTATAGATTCGGTGGTATCAAGCATTCGGGCATGGGTCGTGAAGGCAGCAAGTACGGCATCGATGAGTATATAAATATCAAAATGATCGTTACTGGTGGAGTAAACACGATTTATACGTCTCATTTGTGAGAAGGCCAGCGTCCAAAACGATTCTCTTTCAATACAATATAGGAAGGTGGCACCACAGTATATTTCTTGGTCTATTTTCGTATTTGGATCTATCTTCTATCGCTCCTGGGGAATATAGTAGGCTATTGAGTGCTGGTCTCTCCTGATTAATATGAGCTCTACGTTTAAAAGGTCCAACTCCATGACCCTAAGTATGAATCAAGCCCCAAACGACTGTACTGTACTATTGAAGCACTTTGCGTCTCCCAATCTGTGCAAGTACGGATTACGGATATACCATTACGATATTCTAAAGGGCATAATAGTAGCCCTCGGTCATTCATCACACTCCGAACATTTTAAAATATCAAGTAACCACTTATATTCTTCGAAGGCACTTAGAGCTTTGCCGCCTGTCCTTTTCTAATTGCTGAAATGACCTCTTGCGCCCCAATCTCTCCAGAGCAGAGAGCACCCTCCATGTACCCCTTCCACTCGGGGCTATATTCTGTACCTACAAAATACAAGTTACCAACGGGCTTCCCATACACTGAATCGTATCGTGTGAGATGACCCAGTTTGGTAATTGGCGCTAGAGCACCCCTACTGAACCGCTCATGTTTCCAGATCTGATCAAACACTTCAATGGGGCGGAACGCCTCTGAGTTTTCGTCTGCCTTGAATATCTTTGCAATTTGCTTCAGGACGATTGCTCGGCGCTCGTGTGGGTAGAGCTTACTCCACTCTCGACTTCTCTCTCCATTTACGAAACATGTCAGAGAGAAGTGTCGCCTTTCGTCGACGCTGGTATCTCGTGCGAGTATAACAGGTCCCGAGTAGCTGGCGAAATATCCGTTGAATCCATGGTCGCGCCACCATGGTCGGTCATAGCAAACGATTGCCTTGTTATAGTCGCCTAGTACGGTACCATTTGTGACAGCCTGGACCGGTTGAGATAACTGAGGAGAGATGTTTAATTCGCGATACATCGTGCTGGGAATAGAAAGGATACACTTTCGAGCAGTAAAAGCCCTTCCATCCGCTGTTGTGATACTGACATGGGACTTATCGTTTTGGATGGAAACAACAGGCGAAGATAGATGGATGTTGCTTTCGCCAATGAGGCTAGCAATCCTGTTAGCGACTGACTGTGCTCCTATCCCGTGATAACAGCTTCCCGTTAGCCACGTTCCAAATATCCTTTCGGGGAGGCATTTAGCTACCATCTTGAAACCTCAAATATTGGCCTCCACTCGAATCGTCTGCACGGATAGCGAGCAATCCTCGGTTGCGACGGCAATAGTCAATGAACCAGGCTGCTGATTCCTCCGTTGACTCTACACCATGCATCACCTGCGCCCATAGATTGACCATCTTGATCGTCTGGGGTAGGGCGCCCAGTCTTCTAACGTACTTATCAAGAGAAACATCGTCGTCTTCAACCGACGGCAGACCAGGTTTCAATGACTCTGCCTGGATGTGGTCTCTAATATACTCCAGGTTTCGCTTTTCTTCCGGAGTGAACTGCATGGATCAGTAATAGTCCTGAGAGTGATGAGATAAATATATGGATTAAAAGCTTACATCTGGAGTGATCCCAAATGGGAATTCAAAACGGGCCTCGGGGTTCTCTTGCATGACAGCCCGTCCTTCCAGCCGCTGTTTCACGACTTTCAGGCCAAATCTTTTTGCATAAGCCCAGATTCGCGGTTGAAGGCTATCGTTAATCCAGGCTGCTCCGAGTTCTACACATCCACGGCCCGACGCCAAAGGTACACTCCATACCTTGCCGCCAACTCTGTCACGGGCTTCGATAACGGCCACTGACAGTCCGGCTTGTTGTGCGGTATAGGCAGCTTGAAGGCCGCTGAAGCCTGCTCCAATTATCACAACGTCAAACATATTCTTGGGATAATTCGATGTCAGATAATCTTAGTTTGTTGAGATTATTGAGACCATTGAAAGACTATGACCTATGCAATATATATCTGCGTCGAGTTCGTTCCTCGTTCCATCTTTTTAGAATGAGGTTCATAGCCGAAAGAGGCAGTTAAAATGAGCGCAGCAGTAACGGGCAGGCAGGAAAATGATCTCTCCGTACATTCTTCTAGTCTTCGTATTGTATCGATATAGCGAATAAATGTGGGCTTTCTAGCGGAGTGTTCTCATTCTAGTTACCAACTCAGTCTAGTAAGCATGAGACGGGTTACCCTCCCGAGATGCGGTGCTGGTTCATGCTCGGGATTTACGATAGTGTGAACAAGGAGGCATTGTTCTAGATCGAAGAAAGTCGGAGGTTGAGCTTTCTGGCTCTCTGTAGGTATTCTACATGGTTCACCCCGCGTCGACCAGAAGTTGTTAATCAACGAGTCGGGCAAGATCCGAGCAAACCGCGATGAAGCGCTCGGTTATCTCGGTGGAGGCTCCCGATCCTTGCTCCCCTCATATTGAGAGACGGCAAGCTATCTCCAGCTTCGAGTACGGACTGAAACACATGGCCATAGAACATAGAGGTTTCTCTGTAGTTTAGAACTGACTAGTATCACTTTAATACCTAGATGTATGCAAAAGCTCGAAAGGAAATGCAGACGAACAGGCGGGGCATGTCTTGGTTTCCGCACTACTACATGCTGTGTGACTATGGCATTCTGGGAAATATTTCCATTTTAGGTTGTCGTTTTCTCTATTGTTTAAAAATGATATGTAAAGTTCAGTCTTATCAATCGCTACAAGAGAACGCGTATGCAAAAGCTAGTGCTGGATGGAAGGCAATAAACACGTCAAAATTCCTAGTTAGATATCTAGCTGTTGATAATTTCTTTTTTCAGCCAATGCAATCGCTCATAGCAAAATTCTTAAGGTCGCTCAACAGAAATCAGAGATTGTGAGATGGATATATGTCTATAATAAAGATTCCCTCAGCATGTGCGGGGTATGGTGTTCGCAAGATAACGGCTGCGGATCAGCTCCGCAATAGCTACATTTGCACCACCGCGGTTTAGATATGGCCTTCACGCCGGGAGCTTGGTATCTCAGCTCTTAAGGCAGCCTCCTATACGATGTGCTTTAGTTCTTGATGTCTGGTAAGCTCTCCAGTTATGGCAACTGATGTGCAGGGCGGAGCTCGCAGGCCTAAGCGGACAACAAATGCGTGAGTTCCCCGATATCTAATGCGCCGTACTCGGAAGTATCAATAGCTAAAGGTATTCAAATTGCAGATGCGTTGCATGTCGACATAGCAAGATAAAATGCAGTGGCAATGAGCCATGTACAAACTGCCAGCGTCGTGCTCTGAGATGTAGATTTGTTGAAGGAAACAGCAAGGTCATGGTTTCTGAGAGGTTTGCAAAAGATCTCTTTCTGTGGCGTCCTACAGCACTAACTAGCAAGCTACAAGGTATTTACAAGAGTTACAGCGGCTGGTGAGAGAGCACCAAAGGTCACCAGGGGCAAATCGTTCTTCCAGTGTCGCATTTGAGTCGGGGATAGTAGAGGATGCCGGATTTGCAGGTAAGTGATGTGATATAATTGCCACGATTACTTCGGTTTAATGTCCAACTAAATACAGTACCTTTTGACCCACCTTCAGAGGAGCTGCCCCCGTATGATACGATCAGCAATGGGCACAGCGTCTGGACGACACCGTTCACTCTGCCTTCAAGGATCATCAACAACACATACAAGAAGAAAGGCAACTGGAGTATGTAAAATTACTGCATCGAAGTCTGGTGAACCGAGGATTGACTTGTATAACAATAGTCTGGTTGGCCCCTACATCATTATGGTCTTTTACTGTCCGACTCTCCCTTATGATGACAGAGAAGTTTGACTTGGAATCTCCTTACACCGTCCCAAAATCGATGGACCAAGAAATATACCCGCTGCATTGGAACCATGCCGCCGTTGATGCAGCTATCGATGTCAGTGGCCTCCCATCAATAGACCACGCCACGTATCTATTCAACACTGTCAAATTCCACCTTGACCATAGTTTCCGTGTCTTTGATGAAAAAGACTTCCTCCGTCAGCTACAAGAGTTCTATCATGGAGACTCAGTGGAAAAGGCGAGAGAATGCCGTCTCTGGTTTGTACAGTTCCTTTTAGTGCTGGCTTTCGGAAACGCGTTTCTTCTACGGACTAGAAAGTCCAAGGACCCTCCTGGATCCAAGTTCTTCGTACGTGCTATGTCGATTATGCCGGAACTTTCGTGCCTTTGGAAGGAAAGCCTGTTGGCGATTGAGGTGCTAGCTATGGCGGGGCTATACTTATACTCCATTGATCATCGCGAGGCAGCGCATATATATGTCAGGACTTACCCGTCTTTCCGCTCGACTTTTGCTGACGTTAATTTACCCAGGTTGGTCAAGCTATACGAATCGCCCAGATGGATGGACTCCATACGGAGCTCCCCGAAGATGGACTCGGCGCAGCAACTGTGACCCGGTGTCGTAACCTGTGGTGGACTTTGTACATGATGGATCGCCACTTCTCATCTTCATTAGGAATCCCTATGATAACGCATGATAGTGATATTAGTGCACTTATCGACCCTACCAATAGCTGTTCACAGAGTGATGCTGCCTTCAGTCTACAGGTGAAGTTGTCACATTTGCTGTCCTTTATTCTTACTTGTGAGTGTATCAAACCTTGCTATTAATTTTGTTCTGCCTGGTAGTCTCTAATTCGATCCATCACAGCCGTCTACAAGACAGAAAAGACTCCACTGGGGACATTTTTGGAAAAGACTAAATCGATTTTGCAGACTATGGCCGGCCACGCTCAGGAGATTGAAAGAATCATCCACTCAAAATCTCAACAATCGGTAGAAACGATGCCTAAAGGGACGCGCCATATCACATTGCTCTATCATGAGGTAGCACTCCCGATCTCCATATATTATCTCGTGCTAAAACCACGATGCAGTGCGTAATAATCGCAACGAGACCTCTTCTGCTGTCCATTCTCAAGGAACGCCTGGAGAAACTAGGGCATGGGGAACAAGACTGGCAAAGTTTCCTGGCTCCCACCAAGGCTTTGATCTCGACAGGGATCAAGTCAGCCGCGAAGACACTGCAGATCTTGAGCGATGAGGACAGCGTACTGGGTAAATTGATTCGATAATAAGCCCATTTCATATGACTTTCCACTGACCTAGGCGTAGAGGTCTTCTTACCGTTCGAACTGGAATTCACCTATGGAGCAGCCGTATACCTAACAATGGCGAATTCACTTTTTCCGAACGCGCTAAACGGCGAGAATTACAGCCAAGAAGCCCATTCAATTCTGGACGAAATGATCTACAAGGGAAACAGATTGGCCGCGGCACGGAAGACTGAACTCACTCATCTCGAAATGCTATTCCAGGAGCTTGCGGTGCGTATCGAGCGACGCGGTATACAGACGTTGACACTGTCAAGTCCCGACCAGAACAGGGAGGATGTAGAAGCTGATACCGCGGGCGAACACCAAGAAGATGAAATGCCAATGGATCCTGACGCAATGTCGCTGTCAATCCCAGGAGATGCAAGCTGTTCACCCTCTGCCGTTGGGCAGATACCCAGCGGTCTGGAATTTTTGGACCATATTGGGATCTCGTCGGATGAATTTATGTCGATCATCGATCAGATTGGCAACCTAGATAGCCATAGCACGTTAGATCCTGACCAGGCTCGGAGGCAAGGACTGTAATGATATCGGTAAAACACGAATTTGGATCAAGTCATGGTAATCAGATGCGACAGTGGAGGTGTAATATACGAGGTCCAAACCCGGATCGTTAAAGGGTTCTCCTTGTGTTGTCGTGGCGGCCAGCATGGGATGATACAAATAGGAATTTGGGTTTATTATTCGCAACAAGCGAGAACAACAAGGGAAACTCACGATTATATTCTTTGTGTCTAATTGCTCTAACTACTGAAGCTAACAGTAACAATTGCGCTAGAGTGCCGGCCCGTCGCGTAGAATTGACAGCTATTCTATGTCCCGAGACTTTCATAGGCCGATTCTCCAATGGTTATTCTGAGCCGAAGCGAAACTCCGCGACCCGGAATGCGTCGGTCGATCTCATCTTCATCTACAACCTCGACTGCTCCAACCCCGCGACGTCCTCGTCAACACGACGCGTATCCTTCTATCCGGTCTTCCTGATATACCAAGGTCACAGACCAAGATCAAAATGACAGCCGCAAATCCCCCACAGCAACAGCCAGACCCAGAAACCGACCCAAACATGATCCTCTCCAAAGGCCCCGCGTCGGTGCCCTCCCCGCAGCTTCTCTCTGCGCTATTCACATCTCTCGCGCGACCGTCGCGACCATGGCGTCTAACGCGCACTCTTCGCAGCGATAATCCCCATGAGATCAATGGCCAATTGACCGGGACGGCGACGTTTGCATTCCTGAAACAGGGATCCGATTCCAATGCCAACGCCAACACATTCGGTCCTGCGTGGGACATGCTCTACCGAGAAGAAGGCGAGATGCCAAGCACAGTTATCCGCGGCATGGCAGGATTACGATGGACGAAGAAATATATCTGGCGACTACGGGAGGATGGAGCGGGGATCAGTGTTTGGTTTGTCAAAGTGGGAGGAGCGAAAACGGCGCAGAACCAAGGAGAACCGGAGGACGAGGCTGATTATTTGTTTCATGAATTCGAATTTTCGGATTCTTCTGCGTCGGGTGCTTCTGGATCGTGCGCGCTGGCTTCAAGGAAAGAGGATCAAGATAAAGACGCGCCGTCGATACTTGTCACCCCGCCTACGCCGCCTGTTCCAAGCACAAGCGAGACTTCGACGACGGCGGTGCTAACAGCTCGTGGAAATCATCTCTGCATTAACGACATGTATCGCACGGCGTATTCGTTTCGCATCCGGCCTGAGACCGGGGAAGTGCTCAGTTGGGCGAGTCGACATGTTGTGAAGGGACCGAAGAAAGATCAAGATATTGTCAATTTGTACACTCTGGACGATTAAGTGGAGTTGCACTGCAATGTCAGCTTGGAATTGTTGCAAAATGATGATGCATGGCGCGATTGATACCCTTGGCTTTTTTTTTTTTTTTTT
>JAPVCB010000026.1:2395966-2515404 GCA_029606185.1 Paecilomyces formosus
GATTAGGATAGACAGATCGTGATATTGTCATATGATTCATATATCATGTCGTCGCGTGGTATATATCAACTATTGGTGATGCACGTATCTATCCGGACACTCTTTCTCGAGCTGTCCGATATACTTACAACTCCAGATCGCTTCCCACCTTCGATGCTTTCACAAGGTATAAATGAAGTCTGGACGCTTGTCGCCCAGCAGTTCGATCTCCTGGGGGCTCAGTCCCTCAATCCAGTGATCGCGATCTCCCCGCCGTCTCTTTCTGTTCTCGATCCGCAGCAAGATTTCCTGCAAGATTGAGCCTCCTAGGAGGAACACGATAAGATAGCCCATGACAACACCATGTCCCGGGTAGAAGCGGGGGCCATCTTGATTACGGTAGATGTTTGACGATACGATACCGTTGAGGTTACCCCATCCGATGATTATACCAATGGAGACGCCACGTTTGTAGACACCTATTGAGCACACTTAGTAAATACTTTTCGGAAGCATAATATAACAAGAGCGACCTACCCTCGGTGTTGTTGCTAGCCCATGCAATAGTGTTGGCGATACATGGGTATATGCCCATGGCACCCAAGAATACACCAGCATAGCGAGTTCCGGGGGTCTCGGCGCCCAGCAACATGGCGAAACCAACAATTCCCACAATCGAGATGGCAATGTTACAGATTCCGCGCTGGCGAGTTCGGTCCGCGATAAGACCAATTGAGACTGTGACTATGGCTGCAGCTGCGTACGGGGGTACACTAAGGAGTTGAGCCCTGATGGACGAATACCCTGTTTTCTGTTAGATGTGATCCTTGCGAGATTGACTGCTTGAAGATGAATTACCCTATCGAAAATCGTCAGTCCATCATCACACATATCGGAGACGGTCAACTTACTAGTTCCTCGATGATAGTGGGGGTGAAAAGAGAGAATGCATAGAGAGGCATATCGGCCCCCATGTAGATCATAGCCCCAGTATAAGTCTTCCAGTCTTTGACACTGGCCCAGAAATATGCCATTTTGAACTCTTCATGTTCCGCGCTAGACTGTTGATCGGCTGCAAGACGACGGAGAACTCGCTTCTTGTCTGCGTCGGAGAGGAATTTAGCCTCGTCGGGGAAGTCGTGGACCATCCAGAAGGAGAGAGCACCGATGACAACGGTAGCAAGTCCTTCGATGATGAAGATCCAGGCCCAACCAGGCTTTCCGCCAATTCCATCCATTAAACCGATAGCAGCGGCAAGTAGACCACCGAAGCTTCCAGCAAGAGCAGCGGCACTGAAAAATATTGCTACACATGTTACGTTAAGAACCATGCATACGTGAGGGGATAGTGACTGAACGTACCCATTCGAACACCAAATTCGGAGCGTTTGTACCAGCAAGAAAGGTAATATCCAATGCCAGGGAAAAGTCCGGCTTCGGTCAAACCGAGAAACCAACGTGCAGCCATAAGACCAGAGAAATTATGTACGAGGCCCATAGTGGTCATGCATATGCCCTAACATAGTACTCTCATCAGTGGGTGTCGGATCGCATATCGTGAATTGAATTCCATACCCATAGAAACATGATGATCGGAATGAAGACGCTAGGACGCAGTCTCTTGAGGAGCACATTGGTGAGCGGCTCGAAGACGGAATATGAGATGAAAAAGATTGTCAGAGTCAAATTATACTGCGGACCGCTCATACGGAGGTCATCCTCTAGGCCATCAAGCTTTGCGTTTCCAATGTTGGTACGATCCAGGAAGGATGCTAGATAGAGCAGACACAGCCATGGGATGAGCATAAGATCTAGCCGCCAGAGCAGTTTTCGATCCTGCAGCAAGTTAGACTACCGTCGCAAAACAGCCGAAGGGGGAGAGAGAAAAGAGGAATACAATTTTCGCCTTCTCTGCCTCGCTTAATCCATCATCGGGGTCATCGATGTACTCTGCCCGAGTTGCCGTTGGCTTTGACTCCAAGTCCTTCTCCAGTGAAGTAGGACGGCCATTGTCCGCATCAATTGTCTGGGACTTTTCCATGGCGGCGACTGACTCTTGCGTGCTGGTGCTTAATTGACGCGCTGGGGGTGAGCGACAAGGTCGGCCCGGTTGGGGAGATGAGCTCTTTTAAATGCACGCCGTACTCTCTACGGAGGACAGAGAGCACACCGGCTAATTGTCCGTACTGCGTCATGGCGGTAACGGTTTGGAAAGAAGAAATATATGGCATCTCAAGCTTGATTAACCCGGCCTATCATCACGCAGAAAATCGTGGACCTGGATAGGTCCTGTGGTCGGAGACAAGCTCAGGCCGTGTTTCTTGGATCTTCGGTCCACATAGAAAGCCTCCCCACGGGGACGCTAAGACCTTTGCACTGACCATCGCCTATCCCTGGCGACTCAGCTGTTCAGGCTGGGGAAGCGGGGGTTGATTTTTAAGCAGAATTGAAAGGATCGACACCCACTACTTATTCACGGAGGCCTCTCGGATGCAGTGTACGGCTGCAAGATTGTCGGGGAGTACTCCGTGATACTGCGCAGAGCAGGCTCACACGGAGTTTCTCCTATCTCCCAGACATACCAGCGAACGTTTCCGGGCCGTTCAACAAGAGCTGATCGGTGTCCTTCACGCTGGAAGTGAAATAATCAAAGGAATCTGGTCTTCTCTCAGCTTCGCTCCGCATCCGGGGAGCATTCCAGATCCAGGAGCCGACCAAACGCCTCCCAACAGTCCGGTAATCTTGGCAGAACGGCCTTAACGAGGGAACACGGGCTGAGTGAGTTGTTGGCTTGAGGCAAAGGAGGCCAGATCCTGGATTGCAGCCCGTGGTCACACGTGTGAGCGATCTACGAGCAATGCGCAGATCGGCTATTTAGCCGGTGGAAGAATCTTGCAGTTGTGCAGAAGCTTAGCTGTTGGCTCCCTGTGAGGTCTGGTCATGATAATAATGACAATCATGCGTCCCAGAGGACCAGAGGATCTGAGAGATCTTTCTCTAGAGGGCAAGGATCTTCTTTTCTCGCAGCAAGGACGGAGATAATAGACCGAGAGACGGTGCCCGAACCACAGCACGGCCAATTCTATCTGTGCCGCTTCAAAGATGGCTTTATCTCGGTCCACAGAAGGCCCAGAGACGCCATAATCGGCCCGTTCTTTGGCTTCCATGTTCCCCGCGGGGAGAAGGAAGCGGAGAGAAAGTGTGTTGGCGGCACTTGCTCGGCATTGCTTTCATATCGGCCTCGCCACTCAGTTTTGGTCTTGTCAAATATCTCAGAGGATATCTTCACTGCTGTGGATTGAATAAAATTAATGCTCCGGAAATGACACTTTAATATAAAATCTACGGGTTACAAATACTAACCCTCCGTCTGAATCCGTCGCGCCTTGATCTCTCGCTGTTTTTTCTCTATGTTTGTGAGGTATTCTGCCCTGGTAAGTTCTGGGTTACTTATACTATTGATTCCATATGTATCCTCTTCGACAATAAACAAGTACATACGACCACAGGGTGTGGAAAACAGGGCTTCCCGTCCGCTCAGCCGTACTTAAGCCACACGCCGGCAGGTTAGTAGTTGGGTGGGTGACCACCAGCGAATCCCTGCTGTTGTATGTTTTTGTTTTTGTTCTTTTTATTTTGTGTCGTCTTGCGCACTATCAAAAGAGCCATATTTGTGGCCATGAAGGACTTGGTGTGGACACAGAAGACTTCGTGAAGGTGACAATGTATAGATGCGTGATACGGCAGGCTGCAGTAGTGAGAAACCATTATATTGGCATGTAATGTATCTGAACAATCTTGTTTTCATCTTATGCAGCTATGAACTACACTATTCATGCCGCAGTCCCATTACAAAGTTGCTGTTTTGATCAATTTCTTGTTGACAAACTCACCAATACCAAGTTCGGAAAGCTCTCGTCCAAACCCTGAATTCTTAATGCCACCAAACGGAGCTTCAGGAGCCGTGTAAGCGTATGAGTTGACGAAAACCATACCGGAGTCAATCTTATCAGCGACATCCTGGGCATGCTTCAAGTCCTTCCCAAACACAGAAGCCCCAAGACCAAAGGGGGTTGCGTTCGCGATCCTGATGGCTTCGGCCTCAGTATCTACTATGTAGACTGACGCAACAGGACCGAATGTCTCCTCCTGAAAGAGCGGGTTTTCTTCTGATATGTCCGTTATGATGGTGGGTTCCAGGAAATAGCCAGGATGATCGATGCGTTTTCCTCCGTGAATGACCTTGGCTCCGTATTTCTTAGCAACCTCGATCTGGGAAAGCAGACCTTCCACAGCACGCTCTGAAAATAAAGGGCCGATACTGGTAGAGGCATCTGCGGGATCTCCCGGCTTGAGCTTCTCCATTTCCCTCTTGAGGCCCTCGAGGAACAATCGGCCTCGCTCCTTGCCAATGACTATAAACCTCTTCGAAGATACACACGCTTGTCCCATGGCGATAACTCGGGCTTTGCATGCGGCAGGAATCGTCTGTTCAAGGGGTGCATCTTCCAGCACCAGAAATGGATCAGACCCGCCCATTTCCAAGACGACCTTTTTCAGATTTTGCCCTGCTCGTTGGGCGACAGAAGCACCTGCTCTTGTGCTCCCCGTCAATGTGACTCCTTGAACACGAAAGTCATCGATGAGGGAATTCGCCTGTGAAATAGAACAGAATAAGTTCGTATACGCCCCTTCCGGGAATCCTGCGTCGCGGAACAGCTGGGCGAAGGCTAAAGCACATTGAGGAACTGTCGGTGCGTGCTTCACAATGACTGCGTTGCCGGCGACCAGCTGAGGGCCAGCAACACGAGCAAGTTGATAGTAGGGGAAGTTCCATGGCTCAATAGCAAAAACGATACCTATAGGCTCAGACTTGAGAACACACCCATTAGTTTCAGGAAGTGCTTTCGGCTTTAGGAAGTCAACGGCATGCGTAGCATAATATTCGAGTACATCAGCCGACAACCCAACCTCGTATCGCGCTTGAGGAATTAATTTCCCCATTTCACGAGTTATCAGCTGTGCTAAATGTTCCTCGCGTCCCCTCATTATCTTAGCTGCTTTGTGCATGAGCTGAGCTCTCTGTTCCACCGTGCGCAGCCTCCAGTCCTGACTCCATCGAACATGGGCAGTGTTCAGTGCTTCAAAAACTTCCTCATCCGTTGTCTCGGGGAAAGAACGTAGAGTTTCCCCAGTCATCGGGCTGATCGTTTTGTACTCGCTAGGTCTTCCGTTCCCTAAGGTTGACGATGGCACCGGACTTTGTACCCCAAACCCATTCAAAGTCATGGAGACGAGACAATATGTCCCAACCAGGTATATAAGCTCGCGAACGCCCTCATTTCCAAGTATGTCCGAGCCCTTCTTGTACAGGTCTGGTTGAAGCGGACCGCCATGCAACAATGCTTGACTGATATCATAGGCCACCGCTTCAGAAGGCGTCAGGTCATTGGGCCGTGTGTTATTTGTGAGTGAGGTGATTTTGGTCTCACTGAGACAGCTTGCCGCTAGCTTTTTATGAGCATACAGCTCATACTCAGCTTTAAAGTGAGAGGCGACTGTCAAAATGGCCGTCTGGCGCACATTTTCAGATAGGCTTGCTTTCGTCGTGACATCTTTGGTCAACCTCCAGGCTGCCTCTCCGAAAACCGATGGATCATGTATCCAAACACCCAAAGGACCGACCAAACCCCCGTCTTTCCTTTTAGTGCCGAGACTGGAAAATTTAGATGATAGAACTGACTGCATATCATCGTAGAGAGCCCTCTGTTCACTCGATAGGTGTTCCGGGTTGATCGAAGGCAGGTACATCTTGGTGAAGTCTTGTATAAAATAACCTGTGTTACTGGCTTTACCAAATTCGCGGATCATTTAAAGATGTGAATAGAACACCAGGAAACGGTTCCATCTTAAACAAATAAATACAGTCAATATATCTGCGTGTCATAGGTATGATGCGAATACTTTGATCATACGATGTCGTTCTACCCTGTCGCATGGGTCTCGAAATTGTGCTCATGTGAGGTATCAGAGCTTATGCGATTACTCTTGGCGGGTGCGCTTACGGTATTTTGGATGTATGAGCGAAATATCAGTAAATCTATAACAGGGGCTCTTCCAATCTGACATCATCATTGTCATCAATGAGAGAGCGATAGTATTATCCTATGATTATCACCCGGTGCCCAGATTCTGTATCCAAACTAAGTAGTAGGACGGTCACGCCAAGAGTGTCGAGCATTATCTCACCTCGCACTTACTCTAGAATGTACTCCGTATACAGGACAAAATTACGCGGCCGAAATGCCGAAATGCTTCGAAGCCACATCACTTCTTATATTATTCAGCGTGGTCGCATCAGCAGGATCTACTACCCACCGAATATATTTCCTGTTCTAAGTGGACTGGTTTCACCAATGATAATGTATACTCTACTCTGTAGGTGTCATTTGTGCTGTTAGTAATGTAATTGTTTAGGATCAACCCGTCTGGAATCAAACCACCTTTTGTCCACCTGTGTGTCTAATATCCTCGTGGCATATAAGCAAAGTTGTGAAATTTTACTCATGTGATGGATACTGCGCATTATCAAACAAACATCTAGTACGAAGCTATCATAGCATGAAAAGAGCAATATAGTATAACAACTTACTCTTTCTCCTTACACTCTGCGTAATGCATGCATGTAGTTATACATACATATTGAATTCCCGCTTGAATCAACATCAGATCGATTTATCGGGGCTTTTGTGCTCTGGTGCTCGGTGCAGTGCAACCATTCCCTCGTCGCACAGACATCGACTGTATCACCGAACATTTACCATTGATTTACGTGCATTCCATATAGGCAAAAATTACTTGATTTGGCCGCTGCACTGTGCTACTAACCACGTACGTCGAAGTTTGGCGTGCTATTCATACTTACCTAGAAATCAAAATCCACAAAACTAGTCCAGAAGTTTCATGTGCGCCCTGACTATCGAAGTCGTAGCAATTGATGAGAAATGATCGATCGAGAGAAGCCTTGCCTTCAGTGTTCAGGACGCTCTAGTTAATGCATATGAATGCATGTGCGTGTAAGCTGTCAGAGCCTGTTGTTTCATTAATAACTAGATCCTGCAGTATTTAATTAGACTATACTATGAATTGGCAATCCCTGTTCAATGGTTGGCAAGATATTTCTAATCCGACCATGCCGCAGTGGGTCAACCAGCGCAAACATGAAGACTAAAATGTGATGAGTCCACTTTGAGTATGGAATATAACAGGCATACCAGCAACAGTAAACCCCTTGGATAACTTGGGATCCCAACCTCCCTAGACCGCACAGGCGAGCCCAAGCTGAGCCAGACTGAGACCGCAAAGAACCAATTATAGCAATAAATAGCGAATAGTAATGCAGCTTATAGATGGTTGGAATTTCAGTCCTAGAAAATGGACTGGAATAAATAAAAGAGATAGAAACGCAAGGGGAAGCGAATGTGTGCAGAAGTGTGGGGCGATCGGCACCCGCTGATTGGAGGCAGCTGTCTCACCCTGTATGAATATCGAGCGGACCAGCTTCGATGTCCAGGAACCTTGTCTTCGTTTACACTGAAACGAGGTGCTCTGAGAGAAATGATGTTAAATTATGCGGCTCCACACCATCTTCGATTGATGATTGAGGCCAAACAGCATGTTTTGACTATCATCACTCTGTCCACAGCAATCCTGCTCTATCTTGCATGGCGCAATTCCAAGTCAAAGCGAGCGTTGCCGTTACCGCCGGGACCGGGTTTTGTCTTCGGGATAATTCCAGAGAAGAGTACTTCTAAGAGATTTCAGAAATGGAATCAGAAATATGGACCTATCGTCTCTGTTCGCATCGGTCGACAACTGTTTGTTATTTTGGGCACACGTCAAGCAGCCTATGATCTACTGGAGAGGCGAGCACGAATATATAGCTCGCGTCCTGCATCACTGTTCTTGAATAAGTACCTTCATAAGGGCCTGTCGTCTGCCTTTATGCCATACAGCCCTCAATGGAGACTCCATCGCCGTCTTCACACTTCACTCCTAAGCGTCCAGGCTTCAAAGGCCTATCGACATCTTCAAGATATGCAGAGCAAGAAATTACTACATGACTTCCTCTCCACAGATGACTTCTCTGAGACCTTCTACCAATACACGTCAGATGTCATGCTCACCCTGGCCTATGGCAAGGCTCAAGGAAGGGATGACAGTGACCATCAACGGTTACATCAAATTAACGAAATGGCAACGTTCATATTGAAGACAGCTTCCTTCGGGACGACATTGCTGGACCGCTTCCCATTTCTTGATATGTTTCCACACTTTATTATGAAGTGGCGTCGCATGGCGGAGAATCTGCACTATCAGGTGAAAGACGCATATATAGAATGTTGTCGTAGTGGCCTACAGAGCAGTTGTTGGAATTGGAGTCAGGCAGCACAGCAACGAAGTGAGGCCAAGGAACTTCCCTGGGAAGAGATATGTTACTCCATTGGTGAGCTTTATGTGGCGGGAATACACACGACAAAAATGGTTCTTGAGAACTTCATCGATGCTAGTCTTCTGTACCCGGATATGGTGGAAAAGGCTCAAGCAGAGATTGATTTCGTGGTCGGGACAGAACGACTTCCATCCTTTGATGATATGGACCAACTTCCATACGTCAAAGCCATTATCTCAGAGCTTCTGCGCTGGAGGACTATATCGACTATCGGTGTTCCTCACACTGTTATCCAGGACGATAACTATATGGGCTACTCCATTCCGGCTGGGGCTACAGTTGTCGCCAATCAGTTCGGGATGAATATGGACGACACTATCTTCGAAGATCCGACTAGATTTAATCCGGATCGGTATATCCAGAATCCAGAACTTCCTGTCTCTGTATTTGGATTTGGACGACGATCATGTCCCGGAAGCCGCCTCGCAGAAGGAAGTCTTTTCATTGTGATTTCACGACTTCTCTGGGGTTATCATATCTCTTCGTTAGAGAGAACTAAGAACCTTGAGAATGGATCAGGGCTAACTTCCCGCAAGGCAACATTTCGAACGCGGACACCTAGGCACCAGCAGATCATCCAGAAAGAGTGGACAGATTCCGAGATAGACAAAAGTAAGGTTCTGAGTATCATTGAGCAGAATCTTCGGAGCAACAATGTGTCTGCAAGGTGACCCTGGACGTTAATCAGCTCTTATACTTATTCGTGGGTGGATATTTGGTTTAATATAACTTAGCATCATTATAATGGCCTTTAGCATGGTACTATAAAAGTTAAAATTTTCGAAGTTATTAGAATTTGAGCGTCAGAAATTAACTTATTCAATAACTCTTACAATATGAATTGCACTTCGGACCTGGAGAGTGAGTTTGCCAACATGAGTTCGTAATTGCAGCTTAGCCGACTACAATAAAGACTTTTCAACGTTATAATAGGCTGCCATTCGTGGCCTGTAGACATTTATTGTATATGATCCAATAAAAGGCGGCAAGGCCTCCTATGATCACCTTCACGGTCTATGTACTGAAGTCGTATGATCGATGTTTATGTCTTCCTTCTACGTGGCCGACTATGAGGAAGAAAGCATTTCAAGCATTTTAATCTTTGAGATGTTCACCAAACCACATCAGAGCCTGGATAAAAGCAGCCTCCTTCCCATAGCGAACAACTGGATTATCCAGATCCCCACGGACAGCGAACCTGAAATAAATCAGCACGTCAGAGATATGGAAGTAATATCACGAGGATTCGTGGTTAGCACTTACCCATGCGAAACACCGCTATAGAGGCTAAGCTGATAGGGTAGACCGGTTTCTTTGAGGATATCTTCACTCTCGTGACGCTTCTCCGCAGGGAAGATAGGATCAGTCTCCGCGGCTGAGATGGACAGTGGGCCTTTAATATTGCGAAGTTCTTCCGAGTCCACGAAACTCGGATGTGCGGTATAGCCAGCATCGATCTTTCCGGGCTTCAGATGTCGCACGACGTATTTACCACCGAAGCAGTATCCCACCGCGCCAACTTTCTGTCAATTCACAATGTGGTTAAGCTTCTGCCTTTTGTTGTCTGGTGCCGCAGATTTAACGCGATGCACATACCTTGATTCCGTACTTGGACCGCATCTCAGCTACACAGGTATCGACAATGGGGTCGACACTCTCTGGTCCATGAGCAACACCCTTAGGATGATACTTTCCGCTTTTCCATGCCTGCAAGTCAAAGTCTCCTGGGCGATTCAGTGGGATGGCGTCATTATCGAACAAGTCTGGAACCATGACAACTGAAATATAGGTCAGCTCTAGATTCTAATATGATACAACAAAGTACTAACAATAGCCATTTTCAGCAAAAGTATCGGCGATAAGCTGAGCATTGATGAATCTGTGACCAATGACATCCGTCAAGCTGTGGGATGTTTAGTATCTGTCTATCAAATTCACTGAAAGTGGAAGGTGACTTACATCAGGATACCCTTGTCCGTATTCTTCTTTTCAGGACCGACGGTGTATATTTCAAAGTTGTCGAGTTTACTCAGCGTTCCTCTTGCGGTGCCTTCGTGCTTGACACCTTGATAGCAGCAGTGTCCGGCAGGAAGAGAGGCCATGGCTGCAATCGTTACAACGGTGTAGAGTAGAGGAAGCTAAAATGATTGATATAGAATGAAATGGTATGACAACGATACTCTTAAATGCTTTGTCTGGGGCCAGAAGTGTCGACAATAATGGATGTCTTCTTTGTCGTCATCTTCGGAAATACGACCCCCGCCGGCGATAGTGCGTCCTATCGGCGATAACAGATGGTATGTCCGAAAATTCGCCGACCCACCGAGTACTCCATACATCCTCAGTGTTACATATGTTACTATGCTGAGCTCTTCTTTCAGATTATCTGAAACAATAAATAAGCACTAGAGTCGCATATAAGTTGCAGTTTGATCTATGTAGAGGTTCATCCAACTTTCTTGTCATCTCTACGGTACGGGGATACCGACACGGACCATGCATGTATCCTGGCTGGACTGTACTAATGATCTATATGCGGTCACATGTGTGCTAGCTAGTATGTCTTAGAGAAGCTAAGTTTCTTCCCTCCTGCACTTTGGGGGCCATCGGATGGGGATACTGCTACTACCGTCAGTGTTGAGATGCCTCCATGCTTCAAGGGGTCCTCCAACTTTAGACGCCTATTCCCTAAGACAGGGGAACTATGAAAAGCCGTTTCCAAGAGAGAGGCATACTCCCCATCATACACGCCATTGTGATAAAGAAGGAAGTTATAGGAATGGCCATTCCTCATGACCAGCATATTCAACGCGCGCCATAACTTCAAGAGCCTCGCTCTTCATCGCATGAAGTTCAGTGGCACGAATCATACATGCTGCCGTTCTTTGCAGTCCGCTCTTGAGGAGATAGAGAAGCTTTTTTCAGGTTATCCTCGGCCTTATGGCCGTGAGAAAAAACAAAAGGACGCTCGAGGCACTCGTATTCTGTCTTTATGAACAGGAAAAGATCTCTCAAAAGATGCAGATTGGAAAACTATTTGCTCCTGTTTACGGTCAAAATTTCAATGTTTAGGTAGTTCTTTTGGCTGTACTCTAATATATCGTGCCAAGGAGTCTATCAACTATATGCTCTGCCTGTAAGCCTTCCTCTGAGCGCTAGAATTACATGATACTTCAAAAGTCTTGGTACCTGGCCGCAAATACTCGTATCGCCGCCAATTCCTTCTCATTTATCACATCGTCCCATTCTCCAGCTTCTTCTTCTCCTTCGCTCTCCTCTCCTCTCGTTCGCTATACCGATCCGCGAAAAGATCTATATGGGGTCTCATCAGAATCGTATATTTGACAAACTCCTCCATGCAATCTACCAGGCGATCCCGATTTCCACTGTGCTTAAGTCGCTGGTCACCAGGTTGTCCCTCGTCGGGGAAATGCGTATATGCCTGTGGAATAGACGATTGATTCGGAATGGTAAACATCCGCATCCACCTTCCCAGGATACGTAGCGAGTTGACTGCATTGAATGATTGGGATCCACCACAGACCTGGGCAATCGCAAGGGTCCTGCCCTGAGTTGGTCGAACGCTTCCGGTACTTAAGGGGATCCAGTCGATTTGGTTCTTAAATACCGCGGTCTTGTATGTCCAGTGTAAGCCATTCTGCAAGCTAAGGTAGTTAATATAGGAAAAGACAACTAACCAGATTTCCATGCTGTTCAGGAGAGACCCAAACATGACCATCACTCCAGACACTCAACTCTCTGAGCTCCTGCACTTTTGGATGGTTATGCTCGGTGTCATCCTTCACTGGCAGCCCTTCCGGGTCAAAAATGCGCACGTCACAACCGAGTCGGAATAGGATTCGTGAAGCTTCATACGCAACGAGGCGTGAATATGATCTCTTACGAAGACTGCCATATAACACAAGAACCTTTAATCGTTTGTTCGTGCTGCGTAGGTCGTTCTCCGCCATGTCCAGCACGGTGGTCAATTCCAGATCGTCGACCCAACAATCTGGCTCGTTGAGAATAAATGGACGGTATTTTTGCCGGATGGCCTGGTCATCTTCACTTTCTGACAATGCCAAAGATCGAGAGTTGTTCTCGCCTTTAGCAGGATATCCCATGGTAGTATAAGAGTATCCGGGGCTATGGCCCGGTAAGGCCGATTTAGACACTAGTAAGGCCGAACGGGAACAGAGTCTCGGAATCGTTCTGAAACAAGAATGCATGGGTGAAATCTTCGACCGGATATACCTTTAGAGATATCGGAATATTTCAATCAAGTATAACTATGCTATGGAAAACGACTGATCGATAATTATCACCTACTACGGCAACAAGAGTGTCACTGGGAGGCTCTCATTGGCCAGTAGTCGCCAAGCGAAGTCGGAAAGAGAAATATTGAACAAATACCCGATTGAGCGTTAGTTGGTTCACTGTATGGAGTAGTCAAGAAAGCAAATCATCCATAGATACTAGTTAGCCAATGAAAAGAGCATTATAGCGAGATTGATGTACTAGTCCCACAGGAGCTTTTGGTTTGACGAATCTGCTGTGGACCTGCATTAGGTAGTTATGAATTTTTATGCTTATGTCAAGTTCCGCAATGCCGCCCCACGAGAATACATTTATGGTGGATCACTCCACACTTCGAGTTTATTCAGGAAATAATAACAAGCGTGCAACCATTATGCTGACAGCAATCTCAACGAGAAAATTCATGATCAGTTACACCGTAGTATCAGATTTGGTCCTCCTTTGAACTCCGTCGCCTCATAATCAATTCCACTTTGAGCATGGTCTACCCTCCGGCAATAGCCAAATCGCGAGATCGCACGGTATCAATAGATCCAGTCGCGAGGGAGGCATCTTGAAACCGAATGACTGCCGCATGGATCTCCGTAGGGAGAAGATGATATGGAATATCTAGTCGTGGTAGAGAGTTGACGGCGTTATCGATCATGTTTTGTGTGCCCCGTTCGGAATGCTCATTGCGGAAATTTGCGATGTTTTCATGCACAATCGCGAGGGATGCGTCGAGTAATTGTTGGAAAAATTCGCCAACTTGATACTTCTCCTCCAGCGATCGCAAGCAGCTTCCGCAAATGGCGAGATCTGAAACAATTTCGGTATCGAAATGGACGCCAAATTTTACTGAGATACAATACAGAGTGAGTGGAATAAATATGAAGACAATACTGATAGGATGTCGCAGGTCAGTCAAGATGTTCAAAGATGACTGTAGTTTATTTCGTATAACCATCACTTACATTGTAACAGGCATCATTCTCAGGAGTCCCTGAGAATGGAGAAATCGCAACTCCTTAACCGTTGCTTTGACGGATTTCCAAAGGGCCTTTGTAGATGGCTCTCGAACGAGAAATGCCCACGTACTTGGACTCTTATAGCAAGTGCTAAGGCTGGTTTGATGGAGGGTAGAGACGGTATATCTGGCAGTATTGGGTTAGCAAATTCGGTTTAGATGCGCGGAAAGAAACTAGGACTCACTCATAGAACAGTGTGAGCATACTTCGTGCGACATAGAAAGCAGGCCTGTCGGCCTCTTCCTTGTCGCTCACAGGCTCATTAGCATAGCCAACATGAACGCTAAGCGGGATCTCCGCCGTTGGTGTTCGCTCGAAAAGGTGCTCATGTCGCGCTCTCCATTCTTGCAAAGAGATCTCTGAATCTTCTATTTCGCCAAGAGAAGACTTTCCTAGGCGCGAAGCAATGCGGTCGGAAGTGACGTTCTTGTGAAGTTGGGCCAACAAAACCTTGCATAGGCCGGTCGTATCCGTCGCAAGAGCCACGCGCGCAATAAAGAACTCGGCCAAGCTTTGCTTTGTCTCTGGGCGGAGGAATGTCGCACACTGTATGTCTTCTATCATGTCGGAAAGAGACAAGGAAGGAGCAGGGGCATCGAGCATTTCGGGGCGGCTAGTATTCTTCAACCCCAGTACAAGGCCTGTGGCACGGAGGTACCAGCACCCATAGATCCTTCGCCATTGACGGGTCTTAGTCAAGGAGAAGTGTTCCTGGTTATCAGTGTTAAATAGGTCATCTTCAATCATGTGGTCTAGTGCCTGTATTATCCAACGCTCATTGACAGAAAACGAATCCAGGTAGGACCGTTGAAAACTTAAAAGAACGCATAACTGGACTCGACCGAGACTGTCTGGACGGCATCCTAAGTCATAAAGAATCTGGAACCCACGTCTGAATTAGATTGCACTGTCAAAGAGGAAAGGAGAAGTAGATTATGACTTGCCTGCGCGTGAGAGTAGTACGTCTCTGACATTTGACGAATAGAAGTGAATCCTTCGGCTATGGCTTCTTGGTTGTTGAGAAACTGAATGGCCAAGTCAGTGCTGATGTGGATTTCACAGTGATAATGACAAACTCAAGCACTTGGAGAAGCAACTTACCGTACTTGAAACGAACATTATTGCTTTCAATAGACTCAGTTCTATCCGCGGCAGAGACCCGTCCGCTGTTACAGCGAATGGCTGCTCTTCTGATGATAACGAGTGGAAGATGCGTTGGAATACGTGCTCATCAAGCACGGGGAAGCTTGGATGGAAATACGTGAAATATAATCGGATCAGCTTTCTGATCGTTGCGACACTAGGGATATTTAACGTCCCCTTATCGACTATTAGTCTCCACGAGTCTCCAGATACGTGTGACGGCGGCGCCCAGGGGCGCAGCCAAGGAAAAGGAGGTGTAAAGTTGGCTCTATAACTGTCAATCTCTGCGTGCTTCTCGAATGACGGGGACTCGATAATGTCGGTGGTCGATTGCTGTCCGCCTAAATGTTGATCACTTGGGCATGAAAGAAAAGGGCCCAGAAGATCCTCGCTGTTGGCGAAAAGCAAAGTCTCCATCTCCGAAGTATCCAAGTCAATGTAGTTAGTTAATGAGGGTATATTCGAATCCATGCCTTCGCCCATTGGATCCAGTGACTTAGGCGATCCAGGTCTCTAGTCGCTTTCCGTAGAAACCGTGCCTCTATTAGATGCAGCACCCCAGGCCAAATCCCCGCTCGGAGTAGATATCGTGCCTATATCCGAGTGATCGCCTTGTGTATCAGATTGTGCCACTTGAACGCTTGACCGTCGCATTTGTTCTTGTTGCATACTAGGACGACCACGCGTCCTATCGCTCCGCCGTGAACTATTAGCCCCTTGAACTAATTGGCCTATATTAGAGTACTGCTTGCTCACCTTCTGGGTAGAAAGGCACATGGAACTTGGTTCAAATCGCAGTTGGTACAAGGCCCAGGACGGCGCAACAAAGCGTCGCATCGTACCTTGCGCGAGCGACAAGAGGCGCATGCTTTAGCAGCACGGCGGCCTAAATGGCCGCGGGTTGCACTTTCATTGTTGGGCATAACAACCGTCGTATCAGTAAATTGTTCGGCCATATTTCTCAACGATCCGTGCATGTTCTTGCGAGGAAGACTTGTGACTTGCCGTGTCGCTGGGGATCCCGAGTGTTTTCGAGGACCGAAGAGCGGGGATGTTGGTGGAGCTACTTAATAATACATCCATGCGGAGGGAATGCGGGGGGAGATCCGGGGTACCTATAAGATTTAAGTATTTTAGAAATGTAGAAAGATTACCGATCAAAAAACGAGATCATCTTTGGAATGCCATGCTCAGCAGCCAATCATCTCACCAAAGTAGCAATGCGTCAACCGATGAAACCCGAGGGCATCGGCTAATAGAATGAACTAGCTATATAAGGACATTAGTTGGCACCATGTATTTGGTTCCTTGCATTATATCATTCGGATTCACACTATTATTCCTTAAAACCACTGCGTTGGGATACATTTTTCGTTTGACAAATCCGTTTAACAACTAAGAAAAGATCCATGAGGACATAATCTAATTTGAGTTTCAATCACCACGTTTGTAACAACAAATCCTTAAGAAATAATAGAACACACTATAACAATGCCATTATCAAGTTGAGTTATTCGGCGTTCCATCATATTTTATAAAAACTTGGTATAATGTAGCCCCATGCCACCTGTGAAGTCACATATGTATGTACATACAACAATTTATGTCACCTTGCCAACCCATCGAAAAAGCTACGCTCTAGGTTATGAGTTCTGAGACTCCGCAAAAGCTGCCACCTGGTCGTTGATATGCAGCCAAATAGAAGTGCAATCAAGGCCCTGGTCAGGAGAATAATCTAGTAAGCATCTAGCGGTAAACGATAGGTGATACGTGAGAGGACTTACTCCTGTCCTTGGATCTTGATTAGCTTTCTCGAAAAGCTTCACAGCTGTCTCGCCCAGCGACGCATCAATTCCTACCTCCTGTGCTGCTTTGATCCCCAGCGAGAGGTCTTTGATGCACAAGTGGGTAGCGAATCCAGGCTGAAAACCATTACTCGAGGGAGAGTTCGCATGAATCGATGGAGCCGGTTGCGCATTATCCATCGCCCAAGAATCACCACTTGATCCTTTAATGCATTTGTAAAGTGTCTTAGGGTCCATACCGTAGCGTAGCCCGAATGCCATACCTTGCGCAGCCACCGCAATGTTGGTGAGACCCATGTAGTTGTTGACAATCTTGCTCACCAAACCTGTTCCCAGACCGCCACAGAAATTAATGCGTTCCGCTTTGGCCATCCATGAAACAACGTCTCTGATTCGCTTTACTAGAGGATCGTCACCTGGGGCACCACAGAAGAACGCTAGGGTCCCGGCCTCAGCGCCAGTGACGCCGCCCGAGACTGGCGTATCTACATAATGCCCGATTCCCGATTTTATGATTTCCGCTCCGATCTCCTTGGTAGCCGTGACACTGATAGTACTACATTCGAGGATGAGCCGATCAGAATCAACAGGAGCGCCAATGACGCCGTTTTCCCCGTCAAGATACGCGGTTCGGGCGTGTGCATCCATAGGGACCATTGAGAGAACTGTTTTGGAGCGCGCTGCTACCTCTTTGGAGGTCTTTCTGATCTCAATAGGACCGAGTGTACTGAACTTCTGCACAAACTCATCACAGGCGGCACGGTTTACGTCGTATATGTGTAGTGTTGCGGTTGCTGGCATCTTCTTGCGTATATTTCCCGCCATTCCAAAGCCCATTTTTCCGACACCTAGGGGTTACTGTTAGCATAGAAAGCAGTACCGAGCTATCGACATACCAATAAACCCGATGTCCGTCGCCATTTTGAATGGAATATTTGACTTCTCGTCTTAAAGAATATATATCTTTTGAAGTCAAACTTTTTCAGAATACACGACCAGCCACAAATGGTAACGACTGGATTTGAGGATTCCACTGCCAAGCTACAGTTCGCGATAGATATGTACTTTATCAATGATCGTATTCAATCACAGAGTGAAACTAGCCGGGTACCTCGCCCGCGCTTATTCGGCTGTTATAAACTAGCCGGTGGTTTGTGCCAGTCATTCTCTTCAATCTTCAGTTCTACCCGGTATTTCTCAGTGGCACAATGCCACCGTCCATAAGGATGGCTTCAGTTTGAACATCCTTGGTATGTTGTCCCGTGGCCCTACTACATACTCCGTATGCGGCTAGAGTAATGTTTAGTGTCAGTCGGTGCCCGGCTAATTATAAGGTTGTTTAGGACGTTGCGATTTCTAGGACCCGCCGGTCCTCGGCTTTTTCAGCCCGGGCCGCGGGCATAACTCTATACATTTCATCATATCTATATAGCGAAACTACCATCCAATGACGAGCTCCAAGTAAGTAACGAGAATAATGGTATAAAGCCTGGAAGCCTGTGAAGACTTAGAAACAATTCAAATTTCAAAGTCAAATCAATTCAGATAAATCCCCCTGCAACAGTTCTTATAATGTCAAACCGAACCCAACAACAGTTGAAATCCACGATCGCACCTAATGGAAGATCTGGTGCTGATTCCATCAACGCCTCGAAGGCCGTGGGCACTTTTACTGGAGAAGTTTGGTTTGACCCGATTTTGAAGGAGGAGGGCATGTCAATGCTCCACGTGAGCTTTCAGCCCTGTGCGCGAACCCATTGGCACAGACACGAAAAAGGGCAGCTGCTCAAAGTCACCGCGGGGTCCGGATGGGTTTGCGATAAAGGCGAGAAGCCCAGGAAGATCGCAGTAGGCGATGTCATCTGGTGTCCGCCCGGAGGAACTCACTGGCATGGGGCCGACGATGGGTCGTTCATGGTTCACGAGGCGATCTCTTTGGGAGGGCTTGATTGGTATGACGCTGTAACTGATGAGGTGTACGCGGCAAAGAATCGGTAAACGAGATAGCGCATCCAGAGCGACGCGACTCTTTACTTTCCTGGGAAACACTGCCAATGTATGCATGTAATATGAGTTGCGTACGAGGGAACTCCTTAGCATGCTGGAGCGAGAGAGCCAATGAGACTATGATGATGAGACAGTTAAATATACGACGTACATTATGTATATGAAGACGTAAAGACTAGGAGGTCGAAAATGCCGTGAGAGATTTAACTCTCAGAGGCATTAAATGCAGAAGACATAGATGATCAATAACAGGATTCAATTGATCAACTCCTCGGTAATCAACAAACTGACATGGGAGAAAGCTCAGGGAAAAAAAGAAATTCCCCGGCTGTCTACCACTTCACCCTCAAAACTATTTTGAAATATCCTGACCACAATCAAGTATTTCAAGACTGAAAACCAGACAGTTAAGCTTCTTGGGTTCAGCTATGTGATTCTATAGTGTTAATCCCGCATTTCGTCCGTACATATCTGAGTACACTTATAACTATAGGACTTTCCCGGATTAGACTACGACGCTACTCGAAAGTAATAGACAGAGTCGGAAATTGCAATTCAATCTGAGAGCATACTATATACATGCCGTCTAATTCTCTATATACCAGGCCAAGTCATTGTCTGGATTCAACTCGTACTTCGTGAACCCTGATCCCAGAAACTCCCATCTATTATGTCCGCGGTAAGTTATCTCAAAATCTTCAGCTCGGATCGAACTGATGAGATGGCGGAACAACAGGGCACTTCCTGCGAAAGCAGCAGTCACTCGGCCGTTGGGGATATTTCTCTTGAACCAGCTTGTACAGCTGTCGGTCCAGATCAGGGTTTTGTGTATTTGGTCGCCATACTGAATCAGCTCATCGACGACCTCCGATTTGGGCACGATGGACTTGATGTTTTCTGTAGCGACCTTGTGCAGCCACTTGACCACGTAGTCAGCCGTCCAGTTGATCGACTCGAGGAGGGAACCATGGGCTATGACGGCGTTGGGGCCCAGGAACATGAAATAATTCGGCATGTCGCGAGCAGCAACAGAGAGGTACGACTCTGGGTCTACAGCCCATTCCTTGCTCAAATCGACACCATTGCGCCCAATCATTCGCCATTGAGGCTTCAGAGAGACGTCGAATCCAGTTGCACAGGCAACCACATCCACTTTGAACTCACGCCCATCTGCGCTGATCACTGAATCTTCCGTTATGCGCGCAGCTTCTCTCGTCACAACCTGGACATTTGGCTTCTTGAAACTCTCGAGATAGCCCTCTCCGGGAGTGATCCGACGACAACCAAGATTCCACTCTGGGATCAGTTTCGCGCACAGCTCGGGGTCATGATCGAGCTTCTCGGCCATTTGTTTACGGGCTGCTTCCGTTATAGCTACGTTTTCCGGCGAGCCCTTCACAAACTGCCATACGTTAGCTATTAAAATCGAAAGACGAGAGGGCGTCATCCTCACCTGCCGGAATGCAGCGTTAATTCCCCTTATCATCCTTCGCCGGTAGCCCCGGTGGAACGTCTTATCCTCGCGGAACCTTTTTTTATCCTCTTCACTGTAGGCCGGATTGTGGCTATCATCTTCACGGCCAAGAAGCTTGGCCGGAGCGAGATGAGTGTAGACATAGTTGGGACTTCTTTGGAAGCTGACGACATTCGTCCCCTCTAGTTTGGCCAGTGCGGGAACAATTTGCACTCCAGAGGATCCATTGCCGATGACAGCAATTGTCTTGTTGGAGTAGTCATAATTGGTGTCCCACTCTGCTGAGTGACACTTGTGGCCTTTGAAGTCGTTGATGCCCGGGATATTTGGCCAACGCCAAGTACTGCAGGGTCTATCAGACATGGAAACTTGGGGAATGGGCCCAGTCTTACCTCAATACGCCCTGGCCGGAGATCAGAAAGTCAGCCTCCTCGACGAATTTCTGACCGTTATTTTCGACCGTGAGTTTCCATTGTCCGCGATCTTCTTGCCATATAGCCTCCAGGACCTTATGCTTAAGGCGCACATCGCGATCAAGATTCCACTTCTTGGTTGTCGCTTTGATGTACTCCTGGATCTCCTCACCGGTCGCGTAGAAGTGGCTCCAGTCAGGCTTGGGATCAAATGGAAATGCCTGAAACAGAGTTAGTCGCTGAATACTTCTAACCATTTCGGAATGAGGATACTGTACATACATAGATATGAGCCGGTACATCACACTGGACCCCAGGATATCTATTAACGAGCCAAGTACCCCCGATGTCTTCTCTCGCTTCGTATATCTTGTGAGTTACTAGCTCCTGAAGCTCTGAGTTCTGATGTTGTAACTTATGCGCAAATATAAGGGCAGAGAATCCGCATCCCACTGTGACTATTTTGAGCTTTCTGTGAGGAGTATAAGCTGGTTCGTTGCGTAAAGGTACTTCGGTGGGCGCCATCTTTGCAGAATTTAGCTGCTACCTTAGAAAATATTCGTTGGCAAGCTTGTGGTCTGAATGAAGCACAGACCCGTCCTTCTTCTTTTTATACTTAGATATTTCATCAATGAAAGGACTTAGTTATGCTATCATTGTTTCTTAACTATAATTTGTGCCCACCCCGGTACATAGCTCGGGGTACTTTAGGCCTCGGGGATTTGCCCGGCAACCCCGGGCCGGGGTGCAGAATACCGCGGGTCACCCACTATTTCTGGGGACTGCATCGTTCGGTATGAATTCAATCGTAGGGGAATTATATCCCGATGCCTAGCTTGTTCTTTTGTTTGAATTTTCGGCTAAATTCGAGTGCTGATTTCTGATTTCAGAAGCCGACAGCCGTCCCGAGACAAACGGATAAACATTGAATATTCCATTTCCAAAATCGGGTTCATCTTTACTATATTTTGGCCTCTATTTTAGTTTGTCTTGCTTGTATCAGTGTGAAATTGTATTGATGTAACATGGATCCCGAATTTGAAAAGGTACGCAAAGCTTGACTCCGAAATCTAAGCAAGTTATAATTATACAAACATGAAGTAGGCTTTGCTATCACATAAACCACAGCCACTTCTCGGCGACAACCTCCTGGAACAGAGAGAGCGCTATAATGCTGCAAGGGTCGCGTCTAACAACGCTACTTCAATCGAGCAGCCATCACAGGTCGAGGTGATAACTCGTGAAATTCCTGTTCGGGATGGAAGTGGAATCTTGGTTCGCATATATCGTCCCAAGTGTAGCGAGGATGAAGCCGATACCAGGGCTTTGTGCGTTATGTTTCATGGCGGAGGATGGTGCTTCGGGGGTCTGGAGAATGAGGATGTTACATGTCGGAGAATTTCTGAGTCTCTGGGCATAATTGTGGTAAATGTTGACTATCGACTGGCTCCCGAGCACAAGTTTCCCACGGGAGTCCAGGATGCATATGACGCCGTGAAATGGGTACAGCAGCAAGCATACCAATAATCCATTTCACACTGTACTCACTGTTGAAATAGGTTGCTGCAAACTCACCATCTCTAAAGGCAGATCCCAAAAAGGGTTTCATTATCGGAGGTGCCTCCGCGGGCGCAAATTATGCCGCTGCTATCTGTCTAGCCCTCCGGAACGTATCGTTCTATCCCCCTATCACGGGATGTTTTTTGGATACCCCGGTTGTAGTTCATCCTACAGCTGTTCCTAAGCGGTTTGAAAAAGTATACCAGAGTTATGTGAAAAATAAAGACTCCCCAATACTGAGCCAAAAACAGTTAGAGATATTTTTCAGTAAGTCACATCGACGAAACTAGAGATAAGGGCTGGCGCATGCTAATCGTGGGAATCCGTTTTGCGTACAGATCTGTATAATGGCGAGCCCACATCTCCGTGGTTTTCGCCACTGGTACACCCTAACGGGCACCGAGGGTTACCCCCAACTTGTTTCAAAGCTTGCGGGTTAGATCCCCTGCTAGACGACGCTCTGATCTACGAGCGGGTACTCCGCGAAGAGGGTGAGGTGGCTACAAAACTAAGTGTCTATCCGGGGGTACCTCATTCATTCAATAGTGCGTTTCCAGATTTGGAAGTGAGCCGGAAGTGGAATGCGGAGACTATTGAGGGGGTATCCTGGTTGTTGGGTCTGTCGACCGCATAAAATCAGTAGATACTGCTGCTACCGGAACATTAGTTCCAGTGGTTAGCGAATTTGATTATTTATTAGATTGAATCGCAATAGAGAATACACTTGGCCAAGACCTCTTATTTCGAGATATTTTAGCTATGCCAACTCGTATGGTTCTCAGTATTGGCGAAAATAATGTATTCGTAACTACGTCTAGGTATACCGCGTCTAATTGCACGGTTGTATGGTATCGAGTAGTTCTAGTCCTGCAGTCTCAAGATCTCGCCATTTCGAGTGGGGCATAAAAACAACAACAATATATACTGTGTCACGAAAACGGACCATTGTCCCCAAGCTGTTTCGATGGAGATTCAGGTCTTTTAGAAGGTATTAACTTATGACTGCTAGCTACAGCTGCTACAGCTGCTACAGTCAGGTCTGGGGAAAAAGGGATGAAGAAGCTTGCCATTCTAGAGGTGAGCTGCTGAAGCCCTTTAATCTATCTAGAGCAACAAAGCAAACGCAGTGCTTTGAGCACGCACTAAACCCGAAACGGAAGGAGGCAGAGGACTTCTATGCCCGAAATTAACTTTCAAAGTAATATTCAAATTTCTGATTCATACTACCTCACACAAACCTCACCTTGCAATCAAGAGATGAGTCGGTATTGTTTAATATGCAATAAACTCGCATGGCACATAATGGCTGGCGATATCCAATCACGTCGCGTGCATACTCTATTCCTATCTACGGTACTAGTACTACCCTACCCTTTATTTTTCCATTGTGTAGGTCCTCTAGAACCCTCGGAAAATGCTCCATGCTTTCCTCAGCAACCTGTGGCACAAGTGCTCCTGTTGAGATTAGATGAAGGCATGCTGCCACATCAGGTTGAGTACCTGCATAGCTGCCTAAGACATTGAGTTGTCTTCGCACAATAGTTGGAGCCGACATTTTCAATTCACGGCCTAAAAGGCCTACAACGACCATGGTACCGGCGGGTCGAACTAAACACTCCAATTAGCATATGGAAAGCGACAGCTTAGAACGGGATGGCAAACAAACCGCTATTTATCGCCGCTTCAAACGTCGCTTGCACAGCAACAAAATCTACGACTTTGTCAACTTGCAGGTTCTTCTGAAGAAACCAATCGCTTATATCAGCGTCGACTGGGACGATGTCTTCGCTTTTGACTCCAATTGCTCTAGCCTCGTCCAGTATAGATTGTCGCTGATCCACAACAACAGGACGCGCCCCGATGCTTAGAACAACTTGAAGGGCATTGAATCCCAAGCCTCCTAGCCCAATGATTAACACAGTATCATCCGTTTTGACTGCAGCCCGGTTCACGACAGCGTGGTAGGCAGTCATACAGGCGTCCGTGGCCACCGCACCAGCAGCAGCACTCACACCCTTGGGTAGCTTAATAGCGGCTCTCTCCCGAACCACTGCAAAAGGAGCAAAAAAGCCATCCTGCCCCCCTCCATACCTCGGGCCCTTTTGGCAAATCTGAGGAACCCCAGCGGAGCACTCATGGCAACTGACACTTCCGCAGCCGGGAACGCAGATCATGGAAACCGAATCCCCGGGTTTGAACTGCTTCACTTCAGGCCCGATCGAGACGACTTGTCCACAGCCTTCGTGGCCCTAAATATCTATCTTTGAGCTTTGCAAAATTTGACCCAATGACACATAAAAGACTTACATAAGTAAATTTCGAGCGGGCTTGAGCGAACTCCGCCGGGAGAGTCTCCATCTCCTTTAAACCATAGTCGCTATGACAGACTAGTTTGCAGTTAGTACCATTTAGTCATAAGATATTTTTGGTTCGAACCTCCGGCGGCACGAATCTTGACAAGTATCTCATCCTTTTTGGGAGTCGGCACATCAACCTCAACACGGATCTTGGTTATTAGCTTCGAATATTGTTATTTGAAAACAGATGCAACTTACCGGGGTCTTACTCGGCAGATGCTTCTGCCAAGCCAACATTTTCTGGGGTACAGCTGTTGTCATTTTTGCTCTTTTGGTTTCTGTAACTTATTCGACTTAGTCGATTTCAAATCTTCTCTGCTTATCTGTTCGATGTTCAGTTTATCTGCGGAGCCTCTAGATAAGACACTGCTCATTCGGCCCGTGGGACTTAGCTGGCTTGCCTACGACAATAACCCTCGGCACGAACCTCCAGGTTTTGTTCTCGGCATAAACTGCATTGACCTGGGGTATTCTGGAGTGTGTGACTCGAATAGTTAAATCCACGGCTGAAAAGCGATCAACTATATCCCGCACAATACAAGAAATCACCAGGGTAGGAAGGGTCGGGAATATCCAAGTGGCACTACTAGCATACTAACAGTATGTACCCCGGACCGTGGAAGTGGCGTCCAATCACACGAAGGAAGTGAAATGTGGCATTGGCAGTGGTTGTATAGTATCTTATTACCCGTCGCTCTACTCAACGCATGTCTCGCTGTTATCTACCATCCGGGATACTTCACTCACAGAGACGGTGGTGCTAAGTATGCCGAACAGAAATGAAGTTAGTATTCTCTCAACTAGTAGGACTCTAAAATAGCATGGAATATTTACTGAGAATATGGCTAGAGACGCCTCCGCTCGAGGGTTCTATATGAAGACAAAGCCTAATCCAGTAGAATGGGATTTCAACTGGAATCTTCTATTTTCGCCTACATGTTGTAACAGCTTTAGAGAACTACCTCAGACTGGGAAGAGCTTTTGCAATCGCACAAACTCTCGTAACGAACCAGAAATGACTTCCCGGGATATATTTCTCCATATACCACCAGAATATTCTTCAGATATCTTGAAAAACAATACTCATAATCTAATGCAGAGAACGCAGGGAAACCCGTACTATATTAAATTAGACATTCCAGTGACGGCTACCTCATTTGTATTAGACTGAGATATATGTGAGGAGCTATATCTGATTACCCTATTGCCGAGATTAAATCTATACCCGCGGCTATCCTGGCAAATTTCGAAAGCTTCAGATAGCCAATGATGTCTTTAGAACAGAATACAATAAATAATCCAACAGGCTACTTTCTCGTTACTTTAGTTGTCGACTAACAGAAAACTAAAGCAAACATGGTGTTCTACCTGCCAAGAAGCTTTCCACCACTCCCTTCTGTCCCGGACAGTATTCCGATCAGCGAGTTTATGCTGGACGAAAGGTACGGGCGAAGCGCTCTCTCGACTTCTCTTAACCCTTTCACCTGTGGATTATCCGGCAGAACACATTCATGGCTCGAAGTTTTAGAGCGTGTGGACTATCTTGCCCGGGGTATCGCAAGAGAGTTGGCTTGGCAACCGAACAAAGGCACCGAATGGGACAAAGTCGTTGGTTGTTTTCTTCTTAACACGGTAAATATATGCTTCTTTCTTTCTGCTTTTCTTCCTAGGCAGACCGATTTCTGACATATGGTTCAATTAAACTAGATTGACACCATCGCTTTGTTTTGGGCGATACACCGACTTTCTGGCATCGCATCTCCCGCCAATGCCGCATACTCTGCTCAGGAACTGGCTTATCAGCTGAAAGACTCCGGCGCCAAAGCTTTATTCACATGCCTTCCTGTGCTCAACACGTCTCTGGAGGCGGCAGAGCTAGCGGGAATTCCGAGAAACCATGTCTATCTTGTTGACCTTCCCTCGCAAGTAACGGGAAACGCAACAGCACCGGCAGATTTCAAGACATTGGAGCAGCTCATCAAACACGGGAGGTCGCTGCCTCCATTGGAAGCCGTAAAATGGAGCCCTGGTCAGGGAGCACGTACAACGGCCTTTTTGTGCTATTCGAGCGGAACTTCGGGCCTGCCTGTATGTCGACTATCTAAGTGTGAGACATGGGCTAATGAGAAATCAGAAAGGAGTCATGATCTCCCATCACAACATTATCGCGAACATATTGCAAATAAACCTGTTCGAGAAACCATCCCGGGGTCATCTGAGGGCGAAAGACCCGAGCATTGGTGAATTTGAAGTTTCGCTCGGACTGCTCCCCCAAAGCCATATATATTCCCTAGTTTACATTTGCCATGCTGGACCTTACCGGGGAGACGAAGTTGTGATTCTGCCAAAATTTGAGATAAATTCGTGTTTTGGCGCCATCCAGAGATTTAAGATTGCTGCACTGATCATCGTGAGTCTCTGCGTATGCCTGTGACTGAAATTGTGTTCGCTAATTATCACCAATTAGGTTCCCCCTATCATAATAACCATGCTGCGCAACCAGGAACTTCTTAAGAAGTTCGACCTGTCAAGTGTGAGGTCTGTTTTCACTGGCGCAGCACCCCTCGGTCCCGAAACAGCACAGGAACTTCAAAACATTTTTCCCACGTGGGCAATAAGGCAAGGTTATGGTAAGAATATCTTCCAGTCTCGAATATAAGTTTTTTCGCAGATAATGCTGACACGGCTTAGGGTTGACTGAGACCGCAGTTATCGTCTGTGCAACCACACCACTCGATATTTGGTTTGGTTCATGCGGTAACCTTCTGCCTGGTGTGGAAGCCAGGATCCTTACTCCCGAGGGACAAGAAATCCATGAACATGACACCCCAGGCCAGCTCGTTGTACGGTCACCCGGTGTGGTCCTTGGTTATCTGAACAACGCAAAATCTACCAAGGAGAATTTCGAAGATGGCTGGATGCATACGGGAGACGAGGCTATGATCCGGGTGGGGCCGAATAATACCGAACATGTGTGGATTCTAGACCGGATCAAAGAACTCATCAAGGTCAAGGTATGTAAAATTGGCAAACTTAATGCAAAACACCTGCGAATAATGGAATTTTAGGGTTTACAAGTTGCACCAGCTGAACTCGAAGCGCATCTGCTCGAACATCCGATGGTGGCTGATTGCGCGGTGATAGGGATTCCAGACGAGGCGGCCGGAGAGATCCCCAAGGCATTTGTGGTGAAAGCTCCAGAGACGTCCGGTCATAACGACACTTCGGTTGCTCAGGATATCAAGAAGCATGTTGAAGACCACAAAGCTCGACACAAGTGGTTGAAGGGTGGTATCGAGATCATCGATGTCATCCCAAAGAGCCCCAGCGGCAAAATTCTGCGGCGACTTCTTCGAGACAAGGAAAAGCAGGTAAAAAGGAATGATGGAAGCAAGTTGTAGATTAGACGGTGTTAACAGATAGCTTCGCAAAGAATAGAAGACCTTTTCTACCAACATAGAATCGACTGACTGTGGATATCACAAATATATGAGCTTTAATTAAGCAACAAATTCGGTGCGATTTCCTTCTAATACTGCCGTGACGTTGGGAAGCATCACTCTTATCCATTCCGTAAAATCATACGATAAGATGAGATAAGTCATAGTTCCAGGATAGCAATCTACAAGTAGTATACAAGTAACTGGGAAAAGCAATTATTTGTGACAACACGATTACCAATTGTGCATTAAGTCTATTTTGAAATAAGATGTAGGGAAAGTATAGAAGTGCTAAGAACTGGTGCAAATCCCCGTATACTCCGTACAACAATCTCAAAACAGCACCAGTCTGAAAAAGGGTGGGAAGAACCTGCCTTGTGCTAGATTTCTCACGTTTACATTTCTTTCTCTAATGCCGACAACGATACATTATCTGCTGTGCCGTGCTCGGCCCGCGGAACACCGGCCATTAATTAGAGTATCTGCTGGGATATTTCCCAAAACCTTACATTAACTTTGCTACAATATATCCAACCGCGGAACCCAGGCCATTGGCACGATTCCCAGATACCCCAGATTAACTTCCCCGCATTACGTATCGACCCGCGGCCATTTTTAGAATATTGGCCGAAGTGGTCCCTGAATACCCCAGATTAACTACCCCGTATTATTTCACGACTAGTAGAACATTGGATATTAAATAGAATGTCTTCCTGCTTGCAAGCGACATGAATACCTGACCTTCGAAACATCTTTCTATGATTCGTTGATATACAAGTCATTGTTGCATATCATACTTGCTGTAAACAACATTTTATCACATCTTCCTATCAACATGCCATCTACAGGAAAGATGCTGCACCCTGCAAAGGCAGCTCCACACCTACATATTCCTGCAGGAAATGCTATCCGTGTCCGAATCATCGACTCGACTTCGAGGATCAAAGCCCCGGTTGCATATTTCATGCGGCCCCTTATTGAGGGACATGATCAGCTCATGGCGCCTGCATACATCTTCTTGATAGAGCAAAAGTCCTCGTCTAGGAAGATTCTCTTCGACTTAGGACTGCGGAAAGACTGGCAGAATCACCCACCCGCTGTGCAATCAATCATTTCTGGACCGGGATGGGAAATGTCCGTCGAGAAGAACGTTGCCGAGATTCTACAGGAAAACAACGTCGATGTGGCTGGAGGTGCCATCGAAGCTGTTATCTGGAGTCATTGGCATTTCGATCATACCGGTGATGTCACCACGTTTCCTCATGCAACCAAGCTCATAACTGGGCCTGGAGTCAGTGATGCCTTCTTGCCTGGTTTCCCTGCAAACCCGGAGTCGCCCCTTGTTGAGGCAGATTTCGAGGGCCGTGAACATGTCGAGATCGATTTCGATAGCGCGGACACAGTACAAGTAGGCAACTTCCGAGCTGTGGACTACTTCAAGGACGGCTCCTTCTACATCCTTGATGCACCTGGCCATGCGGTGGGTCATATCTGCGGCCTTGCAAGAGTCACATCGACGAAGGAAGGCGATGCGGAGGATACTTTTATCTTCATGGGAGCAGACACGTGCCACCATGGAGGTGAATTCAGGCCATCTGAATACATGCCACTTCCAGTGGAGATCAGTCCATCGCCCTACGTCAAGAAATACCCAAGTACCTGTCCTGGACATGTATTTGAGGCGCTTCATCCAATCAAGAAGGGGGTCGAGCCGTATTACCACATTCACGACGGTCTTCCGCATAGCAAAGAGCAGGCTGATATATCGTGTGAAAAGATGCAGCAGTTTGACATCGCAGAAAATGTCTTTGTGATCATCGCACATGACGAAAGCATTATTGACCCTGGTGTGGGAATTGCACTGTTCCCACACGGTGATGTGAAGAATTGGAAAAAGGAAGATCAGGCAAACAAAGTACGCTGGGCATTTTTGAAGGACTTCACGCTGGCCGTGGAAAAATTGGGGTATTAAAGTATGTGCTGTTTTTTTTTTTTTTTTCCCTTTCCAAGGGTAGAAATTTCCTCAATTCCTCAAGGAACACGCTATTATGAAATGTGTACTGGCTAAATCTACTTTTTATTCTATGTGGAGTTGATATCTTCCACATAGATGCATACCCTAACTCAATGATATTGAACTTCGTATAGCCATCATATGATGATTGGCGCCGTTCCGATACCAACTCTAATATCATCAGGGCTTCCCATAGATGCACATTCAGCTGGATAGTTTCGAATTTTGACGTAGCAGAATTTTAGTAGGCCCACCACCTAATATCCTGGAGCAGATATCCGTTTCAATAATGCGGATCTATGCAACGACCTCCCAGTGATGCAGACAATCTACAATACAAATCATGAACCCGAAGTAGTCTTCTACTAAACCTACATAAAATATAAAGATATAACACGACCATTCTAATGGTACTCTATCGGAATATAATAACTGTGTGATAATGTCATATAGCATAGATGACTGACTTCCAGCACGATTGCGGAAATCCTGTATGAATATCATAGCTACATACATTCAACGATATCTGACAAGTTTGGTCTATTTCAAAGCATATCTTATTCACTTATACCGACAGCATTGTAACAATCACCCCTTGATGATCTGGCTGACTCTGTATCCAAGAACCGTTTTATCCCCAGTCTTCGAAACAAAATGACCTTGTGAAACGTAATCACCGTTCTCAAGCTCTTTGTAACGTTCATCACCGGTCTGTGTTCAGATTTAGGGATTTCTGGCCTCTTGTGCATCTCATCATATGTGCAAATGGAACAGGTACATACCTCGAATTCGAGATGCGTCACTAAATGTCGCATGCGTCAGTAACTATATCATAGCAAATGAGAGCGAAATAGGAGACATACAAGAATCATATGGAGTTTCCAAATCGCCGGACGTGCCGCTCAGGATCTGGCCCAAGCCTTCCGTAAGGTTTACAATTCCCTTATAATGAACGTAGATCAACTATCATTCCTGTAAGCGCCAAACTTTCATACACAAGCCAGTAGGTAACATACAGCGCCATCTTCTGTTTTGAGTACACTATGTGCATCCGGACGCAGCTTCGTCTGGTCTGGATCAAAATGGATATAATCGTTGCCGGTGCCAACCAAAGTCGCGTTAAGGGCTGGCGTAAACCCTGGTTCGGCCGTCACCGTTCCTCCAGTGATGGGCTATATAAAGAGAAATTAAACTTCTTCAAAATAGATTATGTGGGGGTTATGGACATACAACCACGGCAAGAGACGTTTTGCGGTGATGACTTACTTCCTGGACGCAAGTTTGCTTCATGTCTCTACAAAACAGAAGCAGATCGGGATAACCTACCTACCACGTATGGCTGGTCGATCACAGCCTGTCGAATGAGTATCAAAGTCCCTTTTTATGTCACAAGAGTCCTTTAACTATATCTGACCTACCTTGATGGTGAAGGCTGGTTTGGTTTTCGGAAACGCGGCCATGTTGATTTGCGGGGGGTTTATAATTGGTTGTAGAATCGAAAATAATACTAATGAATAAATAAAAGTAGAATGCAAGAAGGTCAAGTATAAAAAGTATCTCAAGAAATGTTGTGATTGCTTATAGTTCCGAAGTTGACGAGTCGAAAAAGGCCTCGGACCTTCGGCTTCGGGCCTAGGGCCGAACTGCCTCTGAAGCAGTCAATCGGTCAATTCTCTAGGGTCGGCTCCAGTTTCAAACTGATAAGGCCAAAGTGTAAATCCTGTTGAAAGCAATGAGTTGCTCGTTGATTCTTCTAATACGGACAGAATGACCGTCACATGTATATATACATGTTCCCAATCCCGCTCACGCTGTTTTAGCCACCGGGACATTAAATGCCCCACAGTATATATCGTCGATATACGGTATAAACCCGAGCCAAATATTTGGAATCATGGTGGATGTGAAATATACACTTCTCATCGGGACATATACCGGCTTATCTCATCCACCTGAACAAGAGACGCTGTCTACTTTTTAGTTCTTTCCCTTGCGTCCTTTAGCCTTCTCGGGAACAGCAGGAGTGTCTGCTCTCAATGCCTTTTGTGTGGCTTCCTTGAAAACGTCCTCCTTAATCGCAACGTCCAGAAGAAGCTCATCACGCTCCCACATAAGTTCGACCGCCGCGGCTACAGGGCCCGCCAGCAGCGCAAGGTTGACTAGCTTCAAACCCAGGGAGACCCAGCCAACACTTCCAAGGACCTTCTTATGCGCTGAAACGTACATGCTAATGGCCCAGAGCAGGACTCCCACAGATCCAATGATCCAGTCCCACTGCAAGAAGATGTGCACACCTTCAGTGACAGACTGGACACGAAGGCTAGAGTGCTCCCAAGGGAAGGTCAGTCCAAAGACTGCACTGTGGTGCAGTGCATTCGCGTACTTCTCCGTGAAGAGGACGGGAAGTATAGTAGCGGCAAGCGAAATCGCGACGCTAGCGACGTAGCTGATTGATGCGAGGGAAAAGGCAAAGAAGTACACTCGGCGGAAGGCTCGTCGCAGAACGACAGGGGAATTAGCCTTCTCCCTTGATGTAAAGGGCGACAGCACCACGTATATCGCGGTGAGCAGGATGGAAACGTAAACTGGCCATGGCTGCCAGATTGCAACCACGAGCTGCTTCAGGTCGTAGGAAAGGATATCCGGAGTGGGAAGAATCATCAACAGAGAAGGAACCTGATATGCGATGAGGAAAACCAGTGGGATCGCATTCAGGACTACGGGAGGGACAGCAATCGCCTGAGCAGAGGGCGCTTCGACGATTGGAGACAGCCATGATTGAAAAGAAAAGTACAATGGAGTTGCGAAGGCATATGTGGCTAACTGAGCCAGGATACCATCGATTGACGAACTGTGTAGTTTCCCGTCAGATTAAACAAGGCCATGCTGATCCATTGGGAGTAATGGCAAGCTTACAAGGAAATGATTGACCAGCTATTGGCCTTTCTCCATGACTCCAGCACAACAAGAACCCAGGCAGCACCGAAAGAGCCGGAGAAGTTGACAGCCTGCAGAGTCAATGATGGATTGCTGCCATCGAAGACTGTCCAGAAGAATGCCCCCAGGAGAGTCAAGGTATTGTCAATAGCTTCTACACCGGAGTAGATCGTCCTCAGAGGCTCCTTTGTACCTGGCAGGGTTTTGGCGAGAATCGATTTGTCAATGAGCTCAAAGAGGCCATTGTCGCGTGAGAAACTCCATATCGCGTAGACCGCGAAGGCGCTCAGGGCTGGGAGGATGTATTTCACGAGGGTCATGGTGCACTCGTGATGTCGCTGGCTTGGGGTTGCTAACGCTGCAATTGGAACAAGTTTCAGAAATGAATCACATCGCACGTATTATTTGGGCACAGCAACGATGAAATGATTAATCACCATTCCATGTGATGGCGTCCGCAGCTAAGATCGGGCCGAGGTGTAAGATCAGGCGGGAATTGTGGTCGCCCGTATTATGTGATAGACACCGTAGAGATGGCTTTTCCGCCCTATTTTACGGGGAAGAATTAAAATCTCACGGCACATGATCTGGGAGAACTGGTTGGATGTCTCATTCGCTTAGGAATCGATCTTTCTCTATGATTCTCATGTGAAGATTTGCGATAGCGATATGCGATATACTGCCGCGAGTTCCCCTCACCCGCCATGTACATACCTACTTCTTGGCATTTCTCGATATATAAACACTAAGCACTACTCTTGCACATGGATGGATTACTTACGTTTCCACGATATAATACGGTATGTTCTAAGTTGTGATTAATGATCTGACCATGGTGGCTGGTTACTTTGATGGCGAGAAAGGACATGGCCATTCAGGTACCTCACCCCGTAGCACAAGCACTTGTTATTGATGGATGTTGATAAGATGTATTTTAGATAACCTGAGGGGCATAACTGACTGCTATATAGTCGATCTATATTAGTAGTTCCATTACTGATTGGTCAATAAGGCTCCACCAAATTGTGCTATGCTGATTTGCCTCTCGATCCTGCTCGGTCAATTGTGGTTGGTCCAAGCAAGCAAGAACGGAGAGCAGATTAGCTGTCGCATGGCCGCAGAGATACCTGGAAGGCAAATATTTCGCTTGTGTAGTAGGATGCCAGGCGCATCCAGAGTAACGCTGTCCATTCACCAAGTATCCCAACCCCACAGGTGACGCTTAGCTCTATTGCATGGTCAATCGGCTGCAGAGAACAGTCCCGGTATTTTGGTTCTCTTATTCTCCAATAAGGTTTATGGGAGAAGCCTCTAGCCTTAGTCCCGTCACGAACTTGCGGATACGAGATCCGAGTGGAATATGTATCCAATACGGAGTACATCCATTTCAATTGTACCACAAACGAGAATTCATCCAGTACTCACTCAGTTGAGCGATAGAGCAATCTCTGGCCACATCGCATGGAAGGGGTCATCTGGTTCATGAAAAACCACAAGTCTGACTTTTCAATCGATATAGCATTGTGTTCCTTGGGAACTTCTCAACAGAGAATCTTGCACTGTTCACTAATGAAGATGCGCCATCACACTGATCGATACAGCACCGCTGAACTTGCATAGTCATGATATATATTCTGGTTTGCTCCCAAGAGAACTGGTACACATGGATTGATATGGCCTGGTGTATACGTAGGACCGCATGTTGAGCAGGCGGAATCAGATACCGATAAAGCGGCAGTTCAATCCCAGCAGATTAAGCGAAAGATGGGACAAAAGCAATTCTGTGCGTTGGTAATAATAACTAACTATTAATATAAATAGTCCGTTAGTAAATAATGAATCCAGCAAGAATCTGATTGAGGGCTTGGGCAACTATGTATTCTTCATCTGTCGGTTATTTTGTCGGTAAAATCCAGTATCGTTCCCACAGTGCTCATCGCTCTCCATCGTTTCTCTAACCCTCAATCTGTGGCGCCAGTCGCGATCAGCCTTGGAATCGAGCTCCGGTTTGGGGTGAGATATGTGACCGCTGACCGAACGGGTGCTAGTAGGAGACGGCCACCGCATCCTAGTGGCGAGTGACAGCAACTAGCAGAAGATGGGGCTTTAGTGTCGAGTGTCAGTATTGCGAACTTGGACGACGACAGCAGAATGCGGTCGACGATCAGCGACCGTCACGTTTTCGTCCATCCCACGGTTCAGAATCGATGTTTTTGACAGGCGATGATTGGATGCTGGGCCGGCCGTTCGAGCATTTCCCAATGCGGCGTACCCAGCAGAAGGGACACACGGCGGTGGCGCCAACAAGAAGAAAAAAAAGAGTGAAAAAAAGAAGAACCGAAGAGCTGTGTGCCAAGGTAGAATCGCCGCTCTGACAGGCGACGCTCCGCGGTGCGCAGGTCTTTGGCGTCCGAACTCCCGTTCGAGCTCCGCGCAAGTCTTCCCGCTGGCAACCCAAAGGCTCTTAAGCTCTCCGGCCCTACTGACTTAGACTAAAGCAAAGTGAAACAGTCGACCTCTCGAGCTTCTTGCGCAGCATCGACCTGTGAACCTTTGCTCAACCACCCCGCGCTATCTGTCGTCTTGATGGTCCAACCGTGACGTCTCGAAAGGTCGCTTCATCGCATGTCATCGATCAGGCTGCCAGCGCGCTCAACTTCATCGCGAGAGGGCATATAAAGCAAGCTGTCTGCTGTGTGCCCCTCCGTCCCTGGTTCCTAACTTCTGCAAACCATGTACGCTGTCGAGCAAGACAGGTCCCATCCGGTTCTTACTCCACCACCACCACAGCTCTCTATGGATCGCATCCCGCCGCCGTCCTCTGCGTATCCTACGCCGGGGTCGGGTGGTCCTTTGCGATCGACCGATCATCTCGCTCCAGTGTCGACGATACACGATGGCCGTATCTGGTCGCTACAGGTGGTGCAACAGCCCATTCGGGCGCGCATGTGCGGTTTTGGCGACAAGGTTCGTTTCGAGCGCTACAGTTGTTGCTGCGATGGAATCTGGAGCTCGACTAACGGTGATGTTGTAGGATCGAAGACCGATCACGCCCCCGCCATGTATCCGTTTGATCGTTCGAGATGCGCAGACTGAGAAGGAAATCGATATCAAGTAAGGATATTCCGGGATACAGGGACCAGTCGTTGTCCTCTGTCGCAATCTGAAGCTAACAATACCGACCTCAGTGAAATCGATACGTCTTTCTACGTCCTGACGGTCGACTTGTGGAATGCAGAAGGCACTCGAGAGGTGAACCTCGTGCGACACTCTGCCACATCGCCCTCGATATCGACTGCGACATCTTCATCTTACCCTCCGCCTCCACAGAATATGTCACCCACCTACCCTCCGTATCCTCAGAACCCATACAATCAGCCAATGGGCTATCCGCCTATGAACAGCTACTACCCGCAGAATGGGCAGTTAACATATCAGAATCCTTATGGAGCCAACGCTCAGGCGGCCTACTACCCTCAGTATTACCCTGGCGGCCATATGCCACCAGCAGGTCTATCGCCTGCTACTGCACAGCAGCCTATGTCCGCTGGGCCTGGTGGCATGTTCACACGGAACCTGATCGGCAGTCTCAGTGCCAGCGCCTTCCGCTTGACTGACCCTGACAACAAGATTGGGGTGTGGTTCATTTTGCAGGATCTCAGTGTGCGCACGGAAGGGACTTTCCGGTATGTCTAGTCTATCTCATAGCTGCAGGCCGCGGCTCCCTTTACATTTGAATGTGATGTTCTAACACCAGATATAGACTGAAGATGAACTTTGCCAATGTTGGGACGCAATCAGCGGATTCAAACGGCACGCCTGTGTTGAACCACGGCTCTGCCCCCGTCCTCGCATCTGTATTCTCTGAGCCTTTCCAGGTCTTCTCCGCAAAGAAATTCCCTGGGGTGATCGAGAGCACACCCCTGAGCAAGTGCTTCGCCCTACAAGGCATCAAGATCCCTATCCGGAAAGATGGAGTGAAAGGCTCAAGGGGACGAGGAGGGGATGGCGATGATGACGGGGACGATTACGATTAAACTGGGGATGCAGCCGGGGTGATGTGAAAGGGCAATGGGGACGTGGGAAATCACAAAAGCAAAGCCCGGTGGAGCCAACATGAGATATCCTTTTTCATCTGCAGTGCGTCGGGGTTTCTTTGGGATTTGGGTTCCTTTCGGCTACGGGGTTCGGCGGGTATCATTGTTGTTTCCCTTCTCTGGTCGGGTATGCAACGGACGGATTGTATTGCTACGAGTCAGGCCTATGGTTTAATCGGGTATTTTTGTACGGAGCAACGGTGGTCTATATACTTGGAAACGGAGCACATTCTTAGAATGAACCCTATTCTACTCATAGGGGCTTGGTAGGCACTGTACACGGACTTTGGACGAGGACGCTTTATGTATTCGGCATTGATGTCGTAGTATCTGTGTTGAAAGCACTTTCTTCATAGAGCTACATGAAGCTTCCACATTTATGGACCATGGAAAGAGCTTCCCTGGTACGGTGATCTGATGAAGATACCCTGGTTCCAACGTCATTATACCCGGTGATGACAGATGGTTCTGCCTAAGCTCTATCTTGGTCAACCGTTTATAGTACCGTGGAACGAAGATGATGATGAAACAACAATGAGGTTTCGAGTGTATAGAGGTGTATGGAATCCCATACGTGGATATTCTTGATTTGAGAGGCTTGGAGATATTATTGTACTGTGGATGTCTGGAGCAGAAATAACTTTCTTACAGGAAACGATACTAATGCTATCCCTATTACCGTTTATCTCATCATACATCGCTAGTTATCCCGTAGAGCTTATGAATGACCATTTCAAAGTATACAGAATACAAAACCTTTGCATCCTGAGTTTTATCTCTTCTATGACAAGAAAGAGATTTGACATGGACTTTCGCGCATGGCCTTTATTCTCCGCTTGTCATGGACACAAGTTTCCACGGTCGCATCCCAGATGAACCATGTCTCTCATCGAGTATAAGGCTAGCATTTCGTCTAATGCAAGCTTGGTCGATTAATCATATCGTCAACCATTGCTCGTAGTGGTGTGTAGGCGCCGACTGCTTATCACTTTCATGGTACAGTTTCTACTATAACCACCATCTAGTTAACTATATCCACCAGAAGATGGCATACGCCTCACCTCCTATATCCTTAAAAGACACCAGCAGAGCTACACTCTCACCTCCTCAGCTCTCTCCAGACCTCTCTCCCGGAAAACACCTCCCGGACCTACTACTTTACTGTGCTTACTGCACGCGACCATCACTTTCCACACCCCCGCATGCAGCGACTCCAGGACGAAAATGATGAGAATCTCAGATCATCTGCCTGTATGACACAGAGCTCTAGACTTCGTTGCCCGCGTGCTCAATCAAGTTACTCCCATGGATGCGTTGGGAAGTCGATCCGCGGATATAGGATCTGCGGTGCCGCATGCGGAAAGTAGGAAACTTTGGGCGGCTCGGCGCGGGATGTGCTGCAGATGCGATCTGACGGTATGTACTCCGTAGATGATGCGTTTGAACATTGTTAGTCAGCGAGTGTTTAGATTTTGGAAGTAAGACTTAGGAAGTGGGTGAGAGATATTTGTTTGCGGTGTAGTTTCTGTTGAAGTGGCCTGCAGGGATGAAGATGTGGTCGAGCAATTTGAGCGTTGGTAGTGATGCAGCGGTATAGAACTGCAATGAGGATAGGCCTTACTTGGGTGATAATTTTCCATCACTATATAAGTTAGTCTATAGGAATCAAAGCCCCCATATCATCGTAAAATGATAGAAATCAAGATTTGGATAGAAGGAAAGACCTGGCACTGACCAAAGGGATGTTTATTCCTGAAATTGATGAGCAGCAAAAAAGGATGGTAGCTGGGTGGCAGGACTTGGCGGCGCATAGGCGATATCTCATAAGTATTGTCTACAAATTATGAGAATGACCACAAGTTATATGTCAGATATGTCACTAAAGGTTTGCGCTACACTCTTGGGTGTAGCTTTATGCGTCTGTACATACCCGCATATGATGCTGTGCATAAATCTTCGAGACCCGGGTCATGTATAATATCTACGGCATCAGGTGGTTCCGATCTGCCAAAACGAGGAAGTGAGGGGTAGTCATTAATTGTAACATTGAGCAGGGTCTCGTGTCGAGTTTCAGGGAATTCCATTGGCCTGATTTAATCCTTGGATCTCTAGGATAGAGTGAGTAAATCTCAAATACCTCTAGGGCCAAACGTCTCTCTCTAAGTACTAGTTACGATCGCTGTCCTGTGAGAGCCCATAGGTCCACAAAGGCACAAACTCAATTAGGCACTGAGTACTATGTGTTTCTTAGAGAACGATAGGAACCGTCAGAGATGCCCAGGTCTCCATGAGGATGCACGATTAGATGCTACCCGACTAGACGTTCTGGACGACTACACAGGTACCACATTGAGACTGAATTTAATCCCGATGTTTCGTTTATTCTCTCATATTTGCGCTCAAATAGTGACCTTCTCTGTAGTTATTGGGGGAGCGTTAGATTCTTTTTTCAGCTACCCAAGAATTGGGATGGTGCCATTACGAAGCGACCTGAGTCACCCTTCGAAAATTACCGCACCCTCCTTGTTTCGGGTGTTGAGAAAACTTTTCAAAACGAACTGCTATCCCGACTATCCGGCCGGGCCTTCGTATCCGGCTTAGGACGCAAGCTAAGCATCCTCTTAAAAAGCTTGACCTCCTAGTTTCCGCCTCCCAGAAGAGACGCGTGCCCTGTCGGGGTCCACAGTGGAGTCAGTCGGCGTCGCAAGGCGCATTGGATAATCGCGCAATGTAACTATTTTTACAAGGCGTACGGGATATAACATTCTGAAGTAATGCATATGTAACCATCGAATATAACTACCTTGGGACGTACTCGTGACTCATGTTAACTGATAACCGGTTAGCTACCCCTGGATACTGAAAGGTGATTCAGGAGAGGGTGAGTCGAAAGATCTTATGGTATGTAGACATATGGGCATTGCCGGCCTTTTCCGACAACCCTTTATATTATTTCTTGTAACTAAACCATCCCTTGACATAAGAATTGAAGTACAGAACCAGCTGTAGTCTAGTCGGTGGCAACGATAACGTATGTGATACACGCGCCTCGAGACAGTAACTCCAGCCATGAATCATAGGTACTATATATCAAAAAAAAAAAAAAAAGAAAAAGCGAAGGACAACACGCATTTTCCCAAGTATTCACCCAATATAAGCTCCCCCCGGTCCGAAGAAAGGATACGGCGGGTTTCCTGACCCGTTCAACGTATCGTAAAAGTCCAAGGTTGAGTAGGTGGAAGAGGACCTGCTATCATACATAGCGGCGTCAACGTCTGTGATAAATGTAGGCATTAGTGCAGGGTCCGTGGGAGCCAGCCACGGATCCATATTTGTCATTAACGGATCTTGATCTGTGTCCAAGTTCATTGTCGATGTGTCATATTGCGGTGGAACGACATGAGCATTCAGGCCCGACTTGAGCTCCCGTATAAGAGCCTGCGGGAATAAGAGTTAGCTGAGGTGATCAAAGGACAGAAGAAGATCAACGTAGAACGAACCATGAGGATGCTTAAACACTGCTGGAAAGGCCTGCAATTGCTGGTGATCTGAAGGAGAACTTTCGTTCCCTTGTCGGCAGCCTCGAGTCTTTCATGGGCTTTGGGATCCTGGCTGTTGGCCAATATACTCATCAACAGTGTCATGACGGCGCTGAAAGTGACGGATGGGGTAAACCAATAGCAACCGGTAAGAAGACCTTGTGATTGTAACTGTACCACAAGTGATACTGCCTGCATTGCAGCCTTAATGCACGCCATCGCGCAAGCAAAAGAATGGAGCTGTGAGCTATCATCTCCTGCACTTGAATTGCGAATATGGTGCAAAAAGGGAAGATACAGAGCCATCTGAACACGACAATAGGCGATGAGAAGGAGGATCTCAGCTCGTCTTCGTAGTAAGTTAGTCAGCTGCAGCCAAGCTCATGAGAGGATGTATCTTACTTTATGTCTTCATTTGGTTGCCTCAGATAGTGCATGCGTCTGACCTCCAAAAGCCATGTCTCTAGCTCCTTTTCTATGCTCAACACCACGTGATAATCGACGCGAAACGTATTTTCAGATACAAACGAACATTCATCGACCGGGTAGACACGTTTTAAGACTTTTTCCTGGATCATGGCGAGTCGCGTGTGCGCGTTGGCGACCATCAATAACACCCTGTCCTTAAGAAGTCTTTCACGGGTTTCTCGCGAGTTGATACTCGATGAAAGATCTCCTTCCATTTCGCTGGGAAGATCCAGGTCCGTGGTATCTTCGTCTAGTAGCCTTGGGAGACCGAGAATAGTAGTAAGATAGACATCCAATGTCCAAAGACTCCAGAATGAGCGCTTTAACACTTCTTTGGCGATAGGATCTGCTGTCCCTTCGATGCAGTGCATCTCGCGAACTCGTCGCATCGCAGAAATGCCAACGGCGACGAAGTCACGACATGACAAAGCCATTGACCTGGACTGTAGATAAATAGCTATGGTCAAGATGGCTTGGAGTGACGAGACATCTCTGCACGTAGCGAAATCCAACAATTGCCGAGCTTGTTCGAAGTATTCCTGGCTTAAAATGAAATTAGATACCCAACCATGACTCCTTAACCTCGAATTAATCGCTCACCTTCTATCTTCCCCACCGTTAAACAGTTCACCCAGTGCGCAAAGACTGAGTAGAAATGGCAGATCGCTATTTTGGGTTATGTCCACTCCTTTCGCCGAGTCTTCGTATAATCGATCGATGGCTTGATCGCAGGAAGGTCGATGGGCGATCATGAGAAGACAGGACGCGTTCTCCACAGCAATTGAGACGAGCTTCTTAGTCCTTCTTTTCGCTGGTAGTATGCCTGCGTCAAATGTCGGACGATTTCCCACAACGAAAGTTGGAATAGACTGATGCCATCCGAAGGCCTCCCGCAGGTCCATCTGCAGTAATATTTGTTGTAGGGAGCTAGTAAGCATCTGGCTGCAACGATCTCTGATGGTACATAGCAGTGCTAAACGCCCACAATAGCTATTGTATGAATTGCACCATGTGTCTGTTCCTTTCCGATATCTTCCTCGTTCGATCATCGTGTCCAGAAGTATTCCGCGACCGCCATCGCCCTTCGACAATGACCGGAGTGTTTCGCTGACTTCCTCGGTGCTCCATCGTGAACTCCGAACGACTTCATCCAGCTGTTCGTTCGTATCCTTCTCGGTGATCAGACGATCCACGTCAATGGAGGGCCAGACAGTACGAAAGATTGTTTTGAGGTAAAACAGCTGGTTTTCTAAGTGTTCGATGTACTCGGGGCGGGAACGTCTCCTTGAAGACTCGTAATAGGAACAGTCTGTCCAAATTTCATGTCTATTAGCAAACACTCACTCGATAACAGTGGACAGGGAAACAATGTACTCACCAAGACCGCGTAGATCGCATGGCTGGCAAGGGCTTTGACCATCGCATTTCCACTTCTTCAGTCGACACCGGTCGCAAGCTCGCCTGACACGTTTCGACGCTGTTCGCTTTGACTTGTCATTGTGATCAGAATCTGCTGGCTGGTCTGCTGGCGTCTCAGCTTTCGGTATCGCTCTCTGCATCTTCGTTTTAGAGTGATGTCTGCCAAGAAGGGGACAGTTGCCAAAGGGAAGATCTTACTCTGGCGGGGGTCATGCCCCAGCTATTATTGTCCGCATTCTTGGGACCATTCGTTCACGCCACAGCCTGTCTCCAAGGGCTAGCTACGCTAGAATAACGATAACGGTGGTTAACCATGACGCTACGAGGCGCTATTCGCAGCCGAGGCGGGTCTGGAGATAGAATATCCGGTTGTCCGCCTAAGATATCCATCGCCTTTGACGTACGGGGTTTGGTGCTTTACCTATAACATGCTTAGTGGACCTGCTAAAGAACAATTGCTATTATCCATTGGGAAAGTTGCAGCTCTAGTTCGGATGTTGGCATGTCAGCCTTTTTTTAAACTCCGCGCCACCGCTTGTCATGGTAATTTTCGATGTGTTTCAGTACGATGAAATCTACGGGTAACAAGGAGTACTCGTAAACATTAAACCCCTGATTCTTTGTTGCGCCCAGGGTGCTAAGTACAAGATCTGTAAATCGTGGAGGCGACTTGACTCTGTCCAGTGAATTTCCATGGGATCCCGAGATAGCCAAATTACATTTCCTCTGGTTTAATATAGACCACACTAAACCGGGCAGGGAAGACATCTCCGAGTGTTCGGTTTTATGTATACAGAGTAGGTTGAGACGAAACTTACGCTCTAACGGTACAAATTGAGTGCAAAAACCACACCGTAATAATACAACGGTGCCCCAAGAAGCCGCTGGAGATATGATACAACACGCCCTGACCCGCACAGTGCTATGGTACATCGATATTGCTTAGCCCTTAGCACCTTAACTGCGGCTGAAGTGACCTTGAATCATAATCTACAGTATCTTCGGCTCTTTCATACAATGGCATCACAGTACTCAGCTCTAGTCAGCAACGAGGTTATGGAAAAATTGTTCGAGCAGCCATACTGACAGCGCTTGCGTACGGAGTCATGCCCCACAAATACAATATACATCCCAGGAAGTCTGCCAAATATAGCTATCATTGCGTTCTCCTGCTTTCCTTGCTTTAGAGCTGTCTCACTCCTTTTCCCCACATTGACAATTTACCTAGGTTCGCCTGAGCGTGGAGCTCGCTAAGTAAGGTGCTTGGACTGGATCGCACAGACCCTCCAGTTCCCCGAGCCATGTCTCATGAGAAGATGAACGCTAAATCGCGCATATACAACATGTATATTGGCCGATCCACGGGCGGACCGAATAAAGAGTGCCCCCTTTAAGCTGAAAAATATCTATTTTGGCGAATCGGAGAACTCTTACCTTGATGACTAGCGTGATCCTTATTTCACGTCAATCTTTCGATGCGCAAAGCGAGCGGTCAGTGATCTGTTATACATACTGCGTTTTCATAGAACTCTAATTATAGACGGGACCCATAGATCCTACTAGTTTAGCTTCAATATCCTCTATAACTTAAGGCAAGCACGCAGGCTGAATATATGAGCAGATTTTTCAGCATTATGGCCGTGCTTCGATGAAAGACCAATATATTCTCGTTTCAACTAGTAGATTCCATAGTGCGGAGTATTCAGCTCAGCAGACCCTGAGAGATTTACTGATAGAGCCAGTTATACTCTTAGCGGAATGTATGTTATGTGTGAGAATAGTAGCATAGTTATCGGAAAGTCAGATTGTTATGTGGTAGCTAGTTACTTATTGATTCTATCCAACGTGGCGAAAGAAAACAACAGAGTTGAGCAAACCGAGAAATTTATTAAATATATCTTCTGTATCCTTTCTTTCTTGATGGTGGCTAAATCTTCTGCATCAGCACGGGCAATTTGGAAATGTTGCATAACACTCCATTGGTCGCTTCAGGCTTGTTGATGGCAAATATTCGATCGAGGGATGAGTCTTCACCTCATGGTGGCATATCCCAGACTTCGACGAGAAATCGTCGTATCGTGGAAGTTCCAAATCGCCGACCATCTCGACTTGCCATCGGCTGTCACATTCAACGAAACGGCTTCTCCGTTCGGTTGAATTGCGAACAACGCACTGACGAACTTCACCGTCAAAACGTATTCTGCTCTTTAAGGAGAACCCTTGGGCAGAGCCGTTTCCGAATGCAAACCTGACGCATCGCGTTGCCGACCTAACCAGATGGGACAGCATTTTTCCAGATGTTGACTTTTTGACGTCCTTGGAACAAGTATGACCTGGAGGAGAGGTGGTTTGGAGCGTGGCTCTTTCTTCCAGACAGAAATGTATCTGCGCCACAGGCGACTGTGAAAACTGCTGGGAAGTTTTCTTCAAGGCAGACTTCTTGGGAGAATTGGGTGATGATGCGGTGGTATTTCTCTGCGGATGGCTAGATCGGTGCGAGGCGCTCTGCTGCCACGGCCCATACAGCCAGGTAATATCGCTATCTTTGTCCCTGAACAACAGCTGTTAGAATGCATCAATATCGTTTTGATATGGGATATGGGCTGTCATTGATTACCAATTAATCTTAGTAGGAGGCACAGTGCCCGCAGAGCAAGACTTCTTTCTCCAGACCCTCCACAGAGCGTTTTCTAGCCTGGTTGCATCTTCCAGCTCTCTTCGCTTTCTCGATATATATCGCCTCGTTACCCAAAGATCCTCTTCTAACCATGGATGCGCAAGATAATCAGCATTCAATGATGGCTCCTCCTCAAGTGCAGTGTCATCACGGATCGAAATCGACATCATCCCTTGCAATTGAAAGAAACGATAAAAGACGCAATAGTGAAGGAACTGGCCCAGATATATTCCCTAGAAGTGAGTGCAATGACCGTCTCGTGACGGCTTGCTCTTGTCGTTCACCTTCAAGCTGTATGAACAACTTTAGGCCACAAGACCGCCAGTAGAAAACAGGACCAGTACTCCCCAAGGTGATCGTTCCAGACTACATTATCACCACCCCAAGGTCCCTGGGCATATGCAGTACTTGAATCCAGAGCGTAAAATGGACGGCTGCTAACATCTGTCCGGATTTGGCAGGGTGTCTTGCGATCGGTGCCAACATAAGCATTTCATATCGAGATTAGCATCCCACGGAGGATCTCCCGGAAGCTCTTTGCGGAAACATTATGATAAAAAGCAGAGAAAATCGGCCAATTACAATATTCAATTGGCGGAAAGGAGCTACGGTCCGGATACGAGTTGACGGGGCTGCGGCTGAACTGGACGGGGGAGATAACATCTCTTTGTTGCAAAACAACGCCCAAGGTTCCGAATCCGGTTCACGTCACCGAGGATATCAGATCCGTCAGGGCCAATGGACCGAAAACGTGGAAGTTCCTTGATTGACAATAGCTTATTGTATCATAGTCCAGTCCACGGGTGTGGTTTCCAGATCTTTCATCAGATCCATGAATTGATGTCGGCAAATTATTATTTTTCCAAGGAAAACCACACTACAGTCTTGATCCCTGGAATTTTCGAAAGGGATATTTATTTGTTCGACGAGACGAATTTGCCCAATACCCCAGAAAGCTGCGTCCGCTGTGGGAACACACTCCAGGTATGTGGCGTCAGGTCCGTGCCTATTGACCTTGTCGCATTGGGAAAAACAAGGATCAACTCTGCCAGTCATATTATTATGCTGTTCCGCGTCCAGCCGCAGCCTTGCCCGTTTCCAAGGGGCCAAGCAATCGAAGTACCCCGGAAATCTTAGCCGTCTATCATGAGCATTCCTAACTTTAAGTAAGCATTGAGACGAATGAAATGGCTTCGAACAGCATACTATGACGTCTAAAGATGTGACAGCTCGCAGTAACGGAGTGTTGCGTACGGAGTACATAGGGAGCATATACGATATCTACATAGTACGCCTGACGATCGAATATAGAAGCGCGCGACATCGAACTGCTTTCATCGGATTTTTCTACTTGTTATTATGGATTGCGACAATTTAATTCGGTAAGCTCATATTGTACACTGTGTGTATACTTTCATCAGCAGACGTATCTCGCCATCACGGTAGAGGTGCAATTAAGTATCTGGGCGATAGCCTGTTTAGATCTGCAGATCACTCCACACTTCAATAACTTAATGGCCACACCTTCTGTTAATGGACAGCCTGATTCTGTATGGGGTGTTCTAATCTAAACTTTCGGGTATGATCGTTGTGACATCACGGTTTCATCGTGAATCGGGCAGTTCGGACGATCAATCTTGTTGAATACTTGCAGGGAATAAGGATAGCATCTTTTTTGCCTTCATGCGTTAGGAACTACAACCATGTAGAGGCATGGAAAGGGACATTATATCGCAATAAGGAGCTAGTGACCATAGTCAAGCCGTCACAAGATGTTGGAAACCTGCAGCACAGTATCAATAAAGAAACATAATTGTGACCTCGTAATAGCGCCCAACAACTGGGACTATTTCTTTATCTTGCGATTTCAAAAGAAGCTACTTGAGCTCGCTATTAGACCCAAGGATATGTGACCACTTATCTGCGCGGCTGGTTTTATGATCCATATCTGCCCATTGAACTTAAGGGAAATACTGATAGGAAGTCAAGCCAGGGTAGGTATTTCATATCCAGCCCTATTAAGTGAAGTGCGACCTATCAGCTCTTACAATACAGCTAAATATCCATATACGGTACCACATGGAAGATCTCAGGTACAAATCCTTGCTGGCCATAACTTCCTTAGTGGAAACAATCCCAGTCGGGTATTCCGGACAACCCCTCCCGGGTCCAGGATTACTACATGCTCAATGTTATGAACACCACATGTGAAAGTAATATGCTGTGTGGAGTGATCTCGATCTTGATTCTAAGAAGATGACGTCGCCATATCCCAATTCTGGATATAAGACAGGCCCAAGAGTGACTGTTTCTCTCACAATGTCAAATTAGCAATCTGCGTTTCGAAGAGAATATGGGCCTCTTCAATTATATCGTATCATGGATCTACCAAGTGATCCAATTCTTTATTTCGAAACTCTTCTCTCCGACCCCTCCGCCTCCTCGAAGGAGGATCAGTAATGCCCGTCGTATTGCTGTTATTGGCGCAGGGATAACCGGTGTATCATCTGCGGCGCACTGCGTGGGCCATGGATTCGAGGTCACCATCTTTGAAGCAAACGACAGAGATCACCTTGGTGGTATCTGGAGTGTGAGTATTTACTCGGAACCTCTCCTGGAATTGGTCAATAACTGATTTTTCCCATTATGTAGCGGGTAAATCCGACATCGTCCCTGCAAATCCACAGCCTTATGTACCGTTTCCATCCTTCCGTGCGTTTCAAGCATGAGTATCCTCACCGGGACGCTATCATCAGAGAAGTTACAGATCTGTGGAAGAAATATAGGCTTGACGAACGGACTGAGTTTGAGGTTCCGGTCCACTCCATCTGGAAAGATGAAAAAACAGGGAAATGGTTTGTCGAAGATCCTTCTTATGGTGGCTTCGACGGCGTTATCGCTGCTGTTGGTACTTGTGGAGACCCTAAAATGCCACACATGCCTGGCCAGGAGAAATTTGCCGGACAGATCTATCATTCCTCGGACCTAGCTGGAAAAGATGTGAGAGACAAGAATGTAATTGTCATCGGAGGTGGTGCCAGTGCTGTCGAGGCCGTTGAATTCGCAGTACAAGGTGGCGCGGCACAGACCACAATATTGGCCAGGGTACGTATAGTACAGTACAATACCTATATGATCAGGACGAACCAAATTGTAAGAGATATCCAGTACTGACATATTTCTACAGTCAGATAAATGGATCATACCACGAAACGCAGTTGTTGATGCTCTCCTATCTTTTAACATCTTCGGCGAAGAGACTGAGTTTTCGTGGGTCCCCGAAAAGCTGTTGAAGCTATTTTTCTATCGAGATCTCGAAGACCTCGCACCTACTAGAAGAGGATTGTATACGGATACACCAATGGTCAACGACGACATCCTACAACAAGTCCGGAAAGGGAGAGTGAAGTGGCTACGTGGTGATATTAAAGAGTTTGCGGAACCAGGAATTATTTTCAACCACCGCGCCAAAGGTGTTCCGAAAGGCGGGCCTGGAAAGGAAACTACGATAAAGGGCGATATCTGCGTCATGGCCACGGGCTATCATCGACCCAGTCTAAGCTTCCTGCCGGACGATGTCTTCGGGGAACCTTACAAGCCCCCCAATTGGTTTTTGCAAACTTTTCCAATTGGCCATACCGATATCTGTGCTAACAATTGCACATACGTCCATGGCATCGGCACTGTGGGCAACGTTCACATCGGCCTATACACGCGATTGCTTCTGATGTTTCTGGCCGATCCAAGGACGCGTCCATCGACGGCTTGGATGCGTATCTGGGTCGACTGGACTCGGATGTGCAAACGGGCTGCACCAGGTGGCGCACTTGAGTTCTTTACTTACAGCGAACTCGTCTGGTGGATAGTCTTCAATATTTTCTCCAGTCCTTGGAGATGGAAATGGATCTTCTTTGTCCTCTGGGGCTGGGGAAGCATCCCAGCTAACCATGCTGGAAATGAAAATCCGATAGCGAATGGGAGTGCCCGATCTCAGGCTGATACTAAAGGTTCTGAATCGCGTGGTTCTAGAAATGAATGTCTAGGACCTAGTAGCAAGCCGACATATTCTGCTGCCTTAGCGTCAAACATGCAGAAGGGACAGCCTAGGGAGACGAACCTGAAAGAAGAGCCACCATTCGCGGATGCTCACGGCCAGCAGGCTAATAAGGAGGAGAAGAAAAAGGCCCAAGTGGTCCCGATTTCATTATGAAAAGGGCAAATTCGAAATCTGTCCGACCTCAAACTGGTCGTGTGAGATTTGAACTATACATAAATTCATGCCACCAAAGGAGGAAACAGGACATTCTGGATAACTTGGATATAATCTTTGTATCACATATATTGCGAATATTAATCCCATGTAAAGTACTAAACAGAGTAATGGTAAATAAGGATAGTTGCTCGATTTGCAATACGCCAGACCTTCAAACCGCTCGCGTAGTCGTTACATATTGCTTACCAAGAAAGGTGTTGTGCAGAACGTTAATATCTTGACAAAAGTATATGAAATACCCAGCATTGTATGTATTTGCAACCACACTGGCCACTTAGGACGGGGATTGCCGTCAGAATAAGACTGCAATTACAATATAGCCCGGAAATGAGGACTATCGGGAGGCATAATATATCTGATCTTTTCTGCCACAAGTCAACAAGTTGACACTTCTCAGTACCCCTGATACCTGCCTTTCGCTTTTTATTCCGACACCATTCCCACTAACAGCTCTTACATACCTTATCACTCACATTAGTATTATATCCATGCTAGGTGCCAAGATTTAGCCGTAAGACGTCTTCCCGTGTAGATAGTTCTTCATGTATGTTCACAACTGCACTTGCTTTGTACTCACATCACTGTATCATAGCGACGACAGACACCTAACTGTCTCGCAAAGTGCTATACAAGCGAGAGAAAGCTCCTTGTCTTCACTCCAGGGAATCACGTGCTGGAGACGCCTTGCCTTATACGGACGACGCGTTCACCAGGGCAGGAAGGTGCCAGGTGAAAACACTCCTGCTCTTCGAAAAACACTTCTCTTCTTTCATCTGTTCTCTTAGAATCTCTCCTGAGATCTAGAGAAGCCTCCAGGTACCAGAGAAGGCTCATAAACGGCGTTGATTGCCACACTCTCGACGGCACCTACGGTTCGATATACTTCTGAATCTGCTTACGGTCAGTCAGCTTCTGAAAGGTAAGTTATCTTTCACAAGACCTTGAGGGCACCTGAATATTATTTCTTACACGGTGAATAAACCAGGCCTATCAAAATGTCGGAAGACTGTGATCTTGGGCAGCTGCTCGACAGCGTTTGCAAGCTCCGTAACGCTGCCGTTGAAGGTCAGCGCTATACTGCATACAGAATTGCGGCGCTAGAGCGTGCCCTTGTTACCATGGACGATAAGTTAAAGAAACACGAGAAAATGATACAATACCTTGAGAGACAGCTAAAGGTCGACACAAGCAACCGCGAACGCCAGATTGAGAACGGGGGCGGGTTGCTGGTTGATACCGCGGAGTCCTCCTTTCAGCTGAATGTGGGCCAGGAGTTTGAGGTGAATGTGCAGTACAGAATGGACAGCAGCATGCTCCAGGTCCCTTTCGTAGACCGCGAGACTCCTGTCGAGTCGATCTTTATGATCGCAGCAGCACCCCCTGTCACACCCACTAGGCAACCTGACAATGTGTTGACTCGTGACGAGAACCACAACCTTGACTCTTTCTTGGAGGATATAAACACGCCAGTTCTTGAACCGGAGAAACGCGTACGTTTCAACCCCATCAATATTTGCAATCTTACGTACTTATTAGGTTAGGATTTCATTCCAACTCATCGCAAATCGTCGTCAAACATCTCCGATTACGAGAGCATCATGGATAGCCCTTCAAACATGATGCCACTGAAGCCTGCTCCGTGGGATGGCAAGATCAACTGGGCACTTGAATCCTCGAGCATTTTTGACAACCAAGAGGAGGAATTCGAAGTCGCTGCTGCCCGTACCGCGTTCTTTGGAGGACGGACTGCCTCTACCATGTGGCTCTTCCAGTACGGCATTCGATACATCCCTGGACAAGGAGAAAAGAATGCGTTTCGTACTGTCAAAATTGAAAACCTGCCGTTGGACATCGACATGAACACGCTTCTTAGCCAAGTTTGCGGCGGTGAAATCCTCGTGGCTCGTCTTCTCAATACCAGCAGTATCACCGGACACCACACTGCTCTAGTCACCTTTGTCCAGCAGCGCCAGGCAGAGGCCTTTGTCGAGTATGTAGCCAAATATGGTGTTTCTTTTGGAAAGGATAAAGTATCCGTCAAGATGCTGGAGACTCCCACTTATCCAATGTCCACGGAGATGGAGAAGATGATCTTTGACGAGGGATACACGCGCTGTGTCATTGTTCGCGACTTCGATGATGACCTTTATGAAGAACTCGTCTCCCTCATCATTGAATCCGTCTGCGGCAATGGAATCGAAGAAATCAAGCCAGAGCAGAATATGGTTACTATCCAATTCCATTCCATCAAAATGGCAGCTGTCGCCTTTGAACTCATCCGCGGCCGCCGTTCCTTCTCAGGATGCCGTCTCGACTTTGCCCCCGATCCCTGTGCTCGTCCTGCCCGTCCAGTCATGGAATAGGTGACCAGAATTGTCAGATCGATTGCTCCAGCGCAGAGTATCCACTCATATGGGAAACTTATTCGCTGTTTGAGCGATTGCCCCGTTCTAGGTACGGGCTATTCGGTAATTGTTCTTTCAGGGGCAATGGTTTGTGTCTTGGTTTCTACATGTTCGCTATCCGGCGTACCACTACATACTCCTCTGCAAGGGGTGAATATCATGTTTTGCAAACTTGCAAATAGTTAGTTTACAGCACAGAAAAAAAAGTAACAGTTTACTATTGACAAATACCTCGGCCAGGTCGAACAACTTCCCAGGTTGCTGACAGCGAAAACTCATCTCACGAAGGTTTAATTTCTGACTAAATTCCAGTCTCTTTGTGCCAGTTACTCCGGCATTGCTCCCGTTGATTTCCTTTCCTGGAATTGCCCTCGGTTGTTCGCGTCCTTATTGCTATTTGCCATTGCCATTCAATCACAAATAAGACTACGGATTGTAGATGAAATCAGGCCTATTCAACTACGGTCAGTATAGCGTGTTTCCCTTTCAGCTCGTGTTTACCCACTTCATATCCCCCATCAGCCTTATCTCGTCTGGGGCTTTACCGTCTCTAAGTGTTGTCTCATCCCTTCACGTCGTAACGCGTTCTCTCTTCAAAGTAGGGAATACTTCAAAACAGATCCCTGTTGAAATCATTGGTCCTGGCAAGTGCTTTTCATCAAGTGTATACGCACTTAGATAAGCAAACGTGCTCCTGACAGCTGTTCGGGAAACCGCCCCATCAGTGTTGACAGGGACCATGAGTTATTGTAGGGGAAACGAGATTATACTAGTTAAACCCGACCTTTTCAAAAGTATAAGAATACTTCATGGAGACCGCTTGGGGACACAAAAAAATCGTTTCGATGCTATGTGGAACTATGATAATACACTTGGGCGTCTGTTTGCCTCTACAGTGAGAAATATCAACGCTATTAAACAAAGAGGTTTGTATCAGATGTCATCATGATACCTCACAGGATGAACCTGTTCTTCTTTCGGTTGTAGGCTCTCTGGTCCTTGAGCCACTGACGGTAGCCCTGGACGCTGCCAATCTTCTCACCATAATAGTCCGGGACCGGGTTGGCGAGAGAGTTGGACGAGGGGTCCACGCGGTGGCGCTTGATTCTGTTGTAGAACTCCTTTTCTTTCTGATGTGACGGTTAGCACTGATCCGTTCTGAGATAGGATGACCAGAGATAGCAAGAGCGGAACTTACCACTGCAACTCCAGGCTTGTATCGTCGGTGGACGAGTCCCCAAACGGCATTACCAAGGAAAGGACCGGCCAGCCAGCCAGCAGCACCGCAAGCTGCTGTCGCAAGACCCAACACAATGAACGGGTCAAGGCCCATCACTTGAGCACCCAGGTTCTCCAGATCCTGGCCCGAGAGGATCTGAACGCCAATGGCAGTACTGGCCATGGAGGCAACAATCGAAGACCCGAGGGTGTATCGTCTCCGCGAGGTACGGAGCTTGAAGAATGTGTTCCAGTCAAGAGGAGCGCCTTGAGCATATGAGGACGACTTCGTGGAGGCAGCTGAGGCGGTCGAGTTTGAGCGGACCACGACTTTAGAGATACTCGGAACATGCTGGGCTCCCGATGACTTCAGCACGGCTGGCTGTCGGATACTGTGGAAAGAGAGATTGTTTTGGCATTTTGAAATGGTGCCTGCTTGTTGTCTTTGCTGCTTGGTCGAGACGCTGCGGCGAGACTGCTGGAATGACGAACTGGTAGAATACGCAAATGGGGCAAGAGGACCGGAGGAGATCCGCGTGCACAGCGCGGCGGTGCGCAGAGGGGCATTGAGAGCTGTTATATGCATTGCGAATCGAGCCGGTCAAGATAGTCGCGATCCTTGTAGCCTTTGCGATGGTGAATGTCTGGAGCTCTAGTGAGAGGCTTCGATGGTCGCATGAGCGTCCAAGCGCCAAAAGGTTGCGGGAGCTTCATGGTCGCATTATGTAAGCAACTGGCCATCAGGAAATGGAAATCCCGGCCTGAGTATATGTATGTACACTCATTTGTTCAACCGCGTAAATCGAATAGAAGGCGTAAGAGCCTCAAGCTTGACGGGCGTAATTGTGCCTTGCGAGTGACAAAGTCAAAATTATCCCTGCGCACAGAACAAAAATACCCAACTCTGTTTCTTTGTTACGATTTTTGCCTACGGCCCGTGCACATCTTACGAACCTACGGTACACTGCCATGCCAACAAGCACAATGTCTTGAGAAGATACTCTTGCTGGTCTGTTTCCACCAAAAAGTTGCATTGACAGTATATGCGTGGTTTCTCGTTGATAACATAAGTCGTATGTCTTGTCATTATATACTCTATCTCTAACGATGTGTTTATATAGGTTGCTAGTCGCATTATGTGTTATATCGATGCAGACGGAACATGAGGGCGGCAAATAGGTAGTGCCTGATCACCTTCAGTGGACCGATCTAAGGGTTATATACTGCCGTTCTGTTTGACAGCCCCAGGTCGAGAAGTAGCGTGGGCAGGCGTGCCGTATCCGTTAACACGACCATGAAGCCACTTCAACGTGCTGGTGCTGAACGCCATTACGATAGCGCTAAGAGCGAAGAGGCCGATCCGTCCTTCAGTGGGAAGCTGCTCGAAGATTGGATATGGGTACCTGCATATATTAGCATGTCTGGTTCCTTCTACGGTTTACAGAGACTTGTGTACCATCCGTTGTGTGCGAAGCATCTCTCGATCCAAAACCAATAGCCAAAGGCGATAGTACCCGACAAACCAAGAGCCGGGACGATTGTGATGGTCCAAGGAGGTGAAAGGAATAGTAGGTCGATCAACATGACAATGGCAGGCACGGCATGAAAGCTAATATCTGTGTTACAGTCAGAAAAGTAGGATCACGCATGCTGATCAAGAGGTACCCACCGGCATTGAGAGGAATGTATGCCCAATCCGGGATAACCAAGCGTGTATCAATCTGAAGATGGTAAGAAACTCTCCATGAACGGGGAACAGGCAACAAACCATGCGGAGACCCCAGTATAGAACGCTGATAAGCACTTCCAAAGGAGCACTGCAAATCGAAAGGAGGTTCTTTGCCAGAAACAACCGCGGAGAGAGTGTGATATCGGATAGGAGACCGACGGCAAAGGTGATCGTTGCTAGTGTAAGGCCAATGACAGTCAAATACTGAAAGTGCCAACCGTATGCCTCATTTCTGGTGAAGTTAACGGCCTGTTCCTCCACAGCAGGCAGCAGGATACTCACGCATGGTTAGGATTCTGGATCATACTGCCCGGTATATCAGCAAATGCCCAGTCGATCCATTTATTCATTGATTGACCATGTGCACTACTTACAAATTAAAAGACCATATGAAGCTCGCGAGACCAGTCCACTGGGTGAGAGTCAGCCATGGATCGAGTAAAAGTTACGCTTATCACCAACGAACATGAACAAGGGCAGACACACCTCTCGAGGGACTGGGAAGTCTCTGGAGAGGATGCTGCTGAATGAGCGACTGAGAAGCTTTAGACGACGCCATTGAACGAACGCTCGAGGGAGTATAAACAAAAAAACGAAGCCGATTATCAACGAAGATGCACTGAACAGGAACAAGGGATTAAAAATCTGGGGAGACTGTTCGGAATCCGGTTGGCGTCTCAGCCGGCCATGACTTCATCGTCCCGAGCTTCCGATTCCGACGGACCCACGTGCTTATCCGCTGAGTCAGCAGGAGGACACCGCGGAATATCGTTGTTGCGAAAGATTATCGTAACCGAAATGGGGCTTATCTCTCAGTTGTTGCCGGTGACTGTGTCTGCGATCGATGTTTCGACGTGTCTAAAAGACTGCCATCTCCAAATTGCGTGTTGAATCTCTTGAATTTAGGTGAATTTCCCAATTGCGACTTCTCAGGCGGTCCTCGCAACCCCAAAACTGCTTGGTCAAGACACCATTAGTCTCTATTCCTCTTATCGGGCAAGTCCCAATTGTGGAACGAGGAATTGCGAGATCGCTGTTCATCAACGGAAGACAGACTGCATATTCAATCGGTCTGCTTTGTTCTTAGGTCCTGAGTTCAGATTCAGAAATACCAATCTAAGTCTCATCGCTGCGTTGGAGCCAAATCAACTGGATGGCTGTGTTGTCAGATATCGTCGGACCCTTGTGGAACTGGGGTTCTTATAAAGTCACCAATTCACGCAATAGAAATCAGTTATTAGTGATCCCACATGCCTCGTCCCAAGAGGCCCGATGCTCCCGAACCGAAACGCAGGAGCCGCAACGGATGCTGGTAAGGCTCTTAGATGCTGGATATGACTGGTGCAGATAATTGACTCAATTAGGCCGTGCAAGGGACGGAAGGTTAAATGGTGAGTAAATTATATACGCCAATCTTTTCAATATTGACCCGTTTGCAGTGGCGAAGAAAAGCCCTCCTGTCTCAATTGTCAACGACAGGGTGAGACCTGCGACTATAGTATCCGCCTGAACTGGGAAGGGAGAACCAAGAAGAAATCCAATGGATTTCAGCCCTATAGCCCCGTTTCTGGTGTAGTATCATTCGAGCACCAAGTCCCGCAGCAGTTCCAGGTATTCTCTTCGGCAAACTACCAGGGACAGCCATCCATATCCCTGGACGTCCAAGGATCACGTAGCCCTGCGCAAGATGCAGTGTCCGGGCCGCATCCACGTCAGTTTTCGTCTACCACGGTTACTAGTTCTGATCATGCTGATGGGGTGCAATGGAGCCCATCGGATCAAGAGACTACATATGCTAGCAGTGACTGGACTGGACAAGATACCACCCCGCCTGGCGGGTTTTGGCAAGGAAATGTTGATTCTCGACCTTCCGAGACAACGGAGTCCTATCCAGTGTACAGCCAAGCATCGGACTTGAACCTCCACGGCGCAAATTCGCCTCAGTTGTCAGCATTTGGTATTAGTGGAAGCTTTATCTCGCAGCCCACATCACTTTTGCGCCACTCATGGAATGCACAGCCTGACACGCCAAAGAGCCCCTCGGTTGGCGATGAGCGAGGGCCAGCGTATTCGTCCAAGCGCGTACGACTTTCCAGCTATCCTGTTTCATCTCCAATAGGTTACGACCCGAACAAAGCTGTCTCATTAACGGACAGTCCTGCCAGCATTGGTGACAAATCTGTTCTTCATGGAAGCAACCCGGATACATACTCTGTTGAGCGGCATCAAAGCACACCCTTGTCACCCGCGAGCCTTCCAGGTGTATCTGGCGATGGCAACATAAATAGGGCCACTAAGTCGTTCGCATCGTTTGATGACCCAGTAAACTTGCGGCGTGTATCTGTCCACTCATTGTTATCCCGTTCTGCAGAACCAAATCTGCAGACAGATTTTGTTCTCACAAATCCTGGTTCCGAATCCAAGCTGGATAGTCGCATATCAGATGCTGTTGACCATTATGGTTATGATTATGGTTACCCTGACCGCGACCTAAACAAAAATGATGACAACGCTGCCCTCGAGGATGCAGAGCCAGCGGAACAACGAGAGACTAATCAGGAAGTAGAAGAACCACAGGCGACATTAACTGGGGAAGACGATGTCAGTGTGAAAGGTGAATACTATAAGCGTCCTGTTTCGGTCACTATACCGAGATACTTATCACCTTTGCCACCTACGCTCCTCGAGAACCCGATTAATCTAATGTATTTCCATCATTTTATGAATCATACTGCCCGGATACTTGTGCCGCACCACTGTTCAGAAAATCCGTTTGTGTCTGTCTTGCCGCCAAGTAAGTGCAATGTCCCCCATACACTGCTCTGTAGCTAACGCATAGTAGTGGCTGTGACTGACCCTAATCTGCTGAACCTCCTTTTAGCATACTCTGCCAGTCATCGTGCAAGATATCTACGACATCCGGAACCAGCAAATCGGATCGCACATTGGGTCAGCGACGTGTTCCCAACCTTGCGGCAAGCGCTGAATGATCCTCAAGAGAATGTCACTGATAGTCATCTCGCTACGGCCATCATGCTTCTCTCTTTGAAGATTGTTTCACCGAGTACATTTGAAGTCCCAATCCCTTGGCAGAGCCATCTGAAACTCGCGCGCGATCTCTCTATCGCAAGAGAAGAACATCGAATAGCTCATCTGGGAGACAAGATAGCTATATTCCTTTCCGGGTGGCTGACCTACCTTGACATCTTTGGCGCACTATCCTGCCGGCACAGCGATCCGCCCCTCTTTGGCAGCGAATATTGGTCTTCGGTCATCGCAGGCACAGGCAGTGGGGAAGAAAAGAAATTTCAAATTGATTGTTTCATGGGCTTCACTCCGGTCACACAATCCTTCCTTTCTCGTTTGAGCAGTCTAACCCACTGCTGTGATAACGAACGCTTTGATGAAGCGGGAAGATATCTCACAGACTGGCACCCTTCCCCGGATATTGAGCTAGCTGCAGAAACGTTGCTTCAAGATATGCAGGAATATCGAAATCACGAACCTCACGGCGCGCACGATGACGGCACGAATAATGCAGAAGCTATTTCTATCGATCGAGCCTTCTACTGGTCTGTAATGGTCCATCTACACCGTCGAGTTCTCAATACCTCCCCATCTTCGTCCGAATTCCAAAGCTGCCTGGACGAACTCCTTGATGTGCTAAGGAAAATCCCCGTCGGAAGCTCCCCGGAGATGTCAGTCATCTTCCCCATCTTCACAGCTGGCTGTGAAACTCAAGATCCGCTGGAGCGACTCGAAATTCTGGACAGAATCAAGGGCATGGAGATAGCCGGCCTGAAACAGGTAAGTTCTAGCTATGTTCATGCCCATTTTTGAAGCTCTATTGACTTTATTGCTATCAGGTCCAACATGCGCGCACGCTAATGCAACGCTGCTGGGCAGAGGACTTGCCGTGGATCGCACTCGCAGACGGCGAGTTTCTTGGTTGATGTTCAATCCATATCATTGCCTGTTAAATAATCATTCGACAGTATATTTGATGAAAAATGTAAATAGCATATCACGCTAGCCTAACGAGTCTATATCATGATCACACAGAAGTGTCCATTAAGAATTTACGCCTACGCATTAAAGAGTACTCAGTTATTAGTGTCATTATTAATCTTAACATCATGCACGATTCCTTGTTTATTCCCTCGTTCAGCATTGAGCAATCTCCCATAAAAGAAACACGACTGATGAAGGAATAGACATCCAGTCCCACAGTTGAAGCATTCTGCGACCCAAGCTAAGCAATTCTCTACGCGAAGGCCGGCATTTTTAGTCCAGGAGAGGTCTAGACTCGCGCAGCTAAGCAGAGAAGCACACAATTGGACACATGTTGCATTATCTGCAGGGGAAGAATTTAGAGGAATATCTAGTTTACCTTAGTGAAAATATATCACTGTATAACAGGATCATATCTTCTGGGATGTGTCACCGCCATCGAGTAAAATTTGCCGTGCGAATGACCTGAATAAAAAGAACCGATTGCCCTTGGCCGGCGGGGATCATTCAACGTTTCCCTTATGATCCACGCGGCAGCAGAAAAATTTCTGATTCGGAGGGGCGCGGGGAAGGCGTCCTCGCGCCGTCAAGCCACGATCGACGGCGGGAATGATGGCATTGCTGAAAATATGGGGTATGGCGTTATTCTTAGACTATGGTAGATCGGTTAGTCAGTAGTTAGATTGAGTCAGAACAGAAAGGAAAAGGCGAGAGATGTCCGGAGTGGCCGAGCTGTAGATGTTTAAAACGAAGCAGCATATCCAGGTCCCATTCTCAGTCAGCGGTAGAAACGCGCACAATTCCACCGCATTGGGAAACCAAATCCTTATCTCTTGCGTGTCTGGGTCCACGAAACGAGAGGACATCAGAAGCTGGAAACGGGAAAGGAATTGCGACAGACGTTAGAGCGAGAGCTGTTTGGTTGTTCTGGGCGGGACGAGCAAAAAGACGCCCCTCCGCGCTTGGCTGCGACCCAGAGTCTGCGACCGCCTTGAGAGGGAAAGCTTCAGCGATTATCTTCCTTTCTTCCTTTCTTTCTGCAGACATTATCTTGCGATCTCCTGCTTGAGGATTCCACATCACACCAGAGATACCAGCCAGACCATCAACGCAGACAAATCTGTCCGGCACATTGCGTCTTGTGCGCCTTCAACTGCGTCATCGATACATCCGCATCGCCGCCGATATACGCCCGTCTTTCTCCTCAGAACAGTCGCAACAGCGCACTTGCCCTCGACAATGGCGCGGAATATCTCTCATGGCCGCGGAGGCGCAGGTATGCTCAATCTCCTCCTGTCGCATCCTGTATCATTTGGTCTTTCCGTAAACGATCGCGTCACTGACACTCCCCCGCAAGGTAACATGTACGCCAAAGATGCCCCGCCAACCCCCAAGGACCTCACGACACCCACAATCAAGCAAGACTATTATACGACCGGTCGCGGAGGCACGGGGAACATGATGCACAACGACAAGGAGCATCCGGAAATCGCACGTGAGAGCCAGGATGTCGAGGCGCCGCCACTGCGGCTCGAGGAGGGGCGACATTTCACAGGACGAGGTATGCTTTTCGCACAGGCTGAACGGGCTGTATTGGTCTTGTGTCGCAGCCCACCGCACATTATCTGGAGGAAACTAACGTATGTTCACGGTGACAGGTGGAGTCGCAAATGCAGTCATCCCATCTGCATCAGAGGAGAAGCATATCCAGGAACAAGAGCAAGAATTGCGACGGGTCCTCACCGCACGCGCTGACTCAAGAGAGCGGGCGCTCTCGAAGGAAAGGGGAAGAGAGAAGGCGAAGGACAAGGAGACGCAAAAGGAGGGAGAGCATGACAAGGACAAGGAGCATCACCATCACCATCACCATATTCAATTTCCCCATCCTCTCCACCTGCATTAAGCCATTTTCTCCTGGAGAATGCGACTCATTGCTCGATCGGATCTCTTGGGGAGTGCTATTGGAGAAAGTGACGACTCTCGTCAGTGTCCCTTCAAGACTGGCAAACGATAAGGGATAGCAGGACGAAACAGTACTGCCGGCGGTGCTCGAATTGCGCAAATCAAGAGTCCAGCTCTCGATCACCACGTAACGACAAAGCAAGATCCTTCGGCGCATATATATATCGCACACCTCATTTATCAACTTTTTCACTAATGCTCACCATGAACCTCCCTCTCTCGTTCTCTTCGAACACCAGTCTTTATTATCACGAACTGTGCATACTCACCTCGCTTTTCGCTATTATTAGTCACGATACCAAATTATCCTTATCCTCGGTTGAATGCATTCGACCTTGGAGTTTCCGGAGGCTTCATTTCTCTTTTTAGACCGAATGAAAGATGCGCGTCATTATCATTGTTTTCCCCCTTTGTGTTCTTTTATCTTTCCTGTTTTGGGACAGACGTTATAGATAGTACCACAGCACAGATGGATTGATAATAAGATTGATTTCCGAAGAACCTAAACGGATCATCTAGAGAATCAGATCTGCCTGGGCATCTTTATATCGTTTCTTTATCTTTTGTCCACACCCCTGTCACTTGACGCGGACCAGGATTAAACCCGCCGTCCCCGCATCCTCCCAGATAAGCAGACGCGATTTCATACGCCCGCCCTCTAACAGCCAGATATTCAAGGCAGAAACCATTCAGAATTCCGAATATCAAGACGGATTTCATTTCTATTTCGGATCTACAGCGTCTATATCCCATATACAACACCAACCCAGTGAATGAATGAATGACCACTCCCCAATGCGTATCCTCTCAATGATCCCATGCCGATAAATATGATTCAACCAGGCCTCCTCGACTTCATCTACATCAAGACCATTCCCATTCCAGTGCCAAATGCACAGAGCAGATACAGTCCAATCTGTGCCACGCTCGGAATTGTGATCGTCTGTGCCGTATACATGCTAGAAGCAGCCACTCCCTTCGATGGCTTGCTGCGACCTGTCCCTGTCGCTTCAGCAGTTACAGTGCCTGTGCCAAAGCCACCAGCTGCGCTCAGTAGATCCGCACATGTACCACTAGGCTTTGGAGCACTGCGACTGCTAGCAGAGCCCTTGAAATCGCAGGCGGAGGCACCATTGCCGGCTTTTTTCTGTTCTCCATAGTAGGCATTCAAAGCCCAGGCGAGTTGATCATTAGCGTCGCACATCGAGAAGGCTCCAAAAGTTCCGGTAGTCGCGTTTCCGGTGATGCCAGTGCATGCTTTCTCAGATAGGCCGCAGACGATACTTAGAAGGTTGCCAACGTCTTTCCCCGAGAGGCCTGATTTGGGACGACACGTTACAGACTCAGCCATGCAGCTACAAAGCTCCTTGTCAGGTGTTGGCGGCAACACTGTACCGGCCTGCCAGGTAGAATTGATTGTGGGGCAAGCAGCATTTACAGTCGCAGTCGGGGTGTATGCGGCCATATTCGTCCCAGTCGGGTTTGCTTTGGCCATCTGGCTTGAGAGATAAGGAAAGTCTGTGAGTGTATGTATCGTATCACCCTCGATTGAGACAACCCCTGAAGAACATGTCAGTCTTCGATACACGCTCATATAATTGAGAACACCTATGATCTTGAAGAGTGGAATACGGACCATAATTGTTGTCCTCCTGCTGAAACATGTAGACAATCCCTCCCGACCACACTTTGGTCATCTTAGGACCGTAGAGAGCCTCTACTTCTGTAAACTCCCGAGGTCTGATGGTATTGCAACCGTACTCAGAGAAGAAAACTGGAATGTTGAAAGGCTCGAAGTCTTTCGTACGGTCGGCGTATCCAGATGACTGGAATGAAGAATTTCCGCACCATTCGTAGATATTCAACCCCCAAAAGTCAACTCTTTCACTATCCTCTCCACAGTCGAAGTATTGAGTAATTATCCCGCGCAGGTCAGCATCATCGTCTGCCGCGTACCCGACCGGGATCTCTCGGTAACCTTTCTGCGCGATATAGCTCTTTGTGTCGCGTATCGCGGCTTTGACGAATGCACTCGCAGGAGTATAAGAAGCGTTGTTCGTCACTTCATTGCCTGCGAAGAATCCAATCACATTTGTGTATTTGGCCAAGGCATCCACGACAGACGTGTACCGTGTGTAAAGATCAATATTCCATTGCGGGTCAGATCGAACAATTGACTGAGACGGCTCAGACAAATCTGCGAATACGTAGATGCCCGCGTCTGCCAGCATTTGCATACATTCGGTATGGTCACCCTCAGGATCAATCGCGTATACACGGATGACATTGGTGCTTAGCTCCCTGAGATAGGGGATATCTCGGCGACATCCTGCGACATCTGTCAAGGGGTCGACATAGCTCTCACTCGAGTCACTTGGCGTGTTCGCTGTAGGAAAGTCAGAGAATTGATTAGTTGCACGGGAGCTCATTTACCTTGATAGGCCAGTCCTTTGATGAAACTGTCACGGTCAGCTACGAAAAGGGTTGGCCACTGGGAAGGACTTACAACTCAGTACCATTTGATTTGTAGAAGAAGTATTTCCCCTATGTTAAGGTCAGCCCTGTGATCCAATAGGGCCCATTATAGCTGATTCTCATCGTCACCTTGATCACAATAGGGTCAACATCTGTAGCGTAAGAATGAAGGAAGAGGCATGCCGCCACGAAGACAGTAGATATGAATTGAATAGCTTTCATGATGCCGTTAAGATGAACTTGATGAAGAAAGCGAGCAACTGGAGAGTAAAATGAGTGATGTTGAACGTAAGAGGGCCGAAGATCGAAGGCTGTGAAGATAAAAAGGCCGCAGTAATGCTTCGACAGAAGGAGCTACCGTACATGCTTTGCTCGCGTCTAGGTAAGAGCCATTTCCTTTCACTGTCCTCATTTCACTTTCTTTTTCCATGGTCAATTCAAAATTTCAATTCAGATCTGCTCCATAGCACGTAGTGTGCCTAAACAGGTATGTATTCATGTCAGTTAGGAGCACCCGCACAGTTGACAACTCTTGGGCCAACATTGAATAGCATATCGTATATCCAGCACGGTTCCATCCAAATCCCCCTCTAAATTTCCTATTGTTTTCAGTACCACAGCAGCTCATATCTCTCCGATGGTCGCATAACCCATCTATACACGGCTCCATACCGCAGACTTCTAGCGTTAGCTCGAATTTCACATGAACCTGTGTCCGTGGTGATACTTCCCATCAGCATTGCCTTGACCATACAAACTTCGACCAAACTTGTGGCTGGTAAACCATCTGTAATTTAGTGAAGACCTCGATGAAGCCAACCGCAGTTGAGCCATCTCAGTACGTTGTCTACAACGCAGAATTAGGTGGTCTATTAGACCACCAAGATGCACTACTCGTAATCAAGCCTAGGTGTCTTTTAGACTCCATGTGGTACCTTTGCTACCACGGCACCTGCGATATTTAGGTCTCGGATGTCTTTCAGAACCCTGTAGAAACATTTCCAGCGTGTTCTATGCAGCTACAAATGGCGAAACCAAAAGCACCACTTTGGAGGCCTAAGTAAAGCTCCTTCAGTTGATCGACATTTGATCCACGGGTGTATCGAAGCTTCCAGTTATATACGCCTTTCAATTACAGCTGTATATCGCGGAGAAGTTACTCGCGTTGTGGTCAGGAGGGAACACCGTGCCTGTCTTGGCTGCCGGGCTGCAACATGGTATGGCAATCAGATGAGATGGACTCTCCCAGATGTAGTATAGAGGCCCCGCACCGATCATGTCATGTCGACCACAGGCTCGGTATCATCATGTTATCTACCCCGCCGATATAAAAGGCACTTCGTAGGAATGTTGCCATTCATGATGTGTTATGATTGAATATACTCGTTTCGTTTACTGATCCAATACAGTCTCACCACCGGTAACCAGAGGGTTGCTCAGTACAATCTCCATGCAACGCCAAATAGCTTCACAAACAATAAAAATAGATCAGTTGTTAACAGGGAAATCAGGGACGTACAAGATCGTGAGAAAGTTGCATCCACGAATCTGGGCTGCTACGTGAGTTATCGCGTGTCCTCTCCCACTTCCCTCACTCACGTTGCTGGTTAATGAAACGTTGAATAGACCTTCGAACGAATTGACAGGCCCTGTTGTCATAAAGACAGCGCCAAAACTGCGTCTTGAGAATGAACGGGCCGTCTTGAGCCACTTCCGGAATCAGCCCTATATCAGGCAACTTGTCGATGAGATTCATGAGTCGGAGTCCAACCCTCCAGGCCTGGTCCTAAGGCGGCTAGACGATAACCTTCTTGAAGCAGCAGATGTTAAGAGGATAAAAAGAGGAGAGGTAAAGCTTATTGCAAGAAATGTACTCAAAGGACTGAAGGCCTTGCATGAAGCAGGATGGGCCCATACCGGTATGTGGCTCGTCAGTAACATTTATATGCATTCGTTGCAGCGGCATGAAACAAGCAAAAGGTGCTGACAACAGTGGCACCAGATATAAAACCAGACAACATCCTCATCAACTATGGCAAAGGTCTCTCACGTTTCAGCACCATACAACTAGGCGATTGCGGCCATGCATGTCGCGCAACTCCCGTTGGAAGTGCAGACCTGTATCAAAGACCCAAGAACAGACACACAATTGGAGCGGCGTTGTATCGCAGTCCAGAGGCTATTCTCAATCTACCCTGGGATACCTCGACGGACATATGGTCGTTTGGGGTGACTGTTAGCGTGCCTCTCCTTCTTAATACTGCGAGCTATTTGCTGATACACCAGATATTCTGCCAGATTACGACCCTTCTCCGTGGTCCAGAGCATCATATCTTCCAGCCATCGTTCAATATCTCCCCATCTGACGAGACGTACCCATTCCATGTCCTTATAAAGCAGATAAAGGAATTCGGAGGGTTCCCATCGCGCTACTCCACGGATCCAGTCGACGCTGAGCGAATGTCCGTGATGAATTACATCCAAAACCACATGCTGAGAATTGAGTTAGCCCAGGCCTGGAATCCAGTGGTAGAAGAGGATGAAGAGTCCGAGTTGGGCATGACGGGCGAAGATCGCGAATTCATTGGCAAAACATTGAAGATGGACCCGAATGAAAGACCTACTGCGCAAGAGCTTCTGAAGGAGCAGTGGTTAGGGCCTGATGTGGATGAGTAACAATCATTCTTGTGAACTTTCGGGATGGGGTAAAAACTATAATATAGCCTTTAAAAATGAATACGATTTTTTGCCTGGGGCTCTGTGTGATTCATTCGTTTCCATTTAGGCTATGGAGCCTGCAGTATACATTATCTCAACTGGATCCAAAAGTAAACATTAATCACCAACAATACACTGCAGAATAAAGCATGAGAGACCTCGTTACGGCAATCCTTGCCTCTTATCCGACTTCTCATTAAATCCCCAAGCCGTACTACTCCCATCATGAACCGTCGCCCGTCTCATATCTCTCTTGAACTTCCCCTCGAAACTACCCCCGGTCGCTCTATGCATCACACATGTATTATCCCACAAAATCAAATCTCCGTCTTTTTCCCATTCTACGCTTAACACGTACTTTGGCTGCTTGCAATGCTCGTAGAGCTTATTAAATAGTTCCTTCGACTTCTCATCGGGTAGCCCCTCAATGTGTTGCACGTGTGCTGCAACATAGAGATTCATGCGGCCAGACGGTTCATGGATCTGGACCAGCTTGTGCCTGCTATACGGGTAATCGTCCGGGTTGATGTCTTTAAATGTTTCCGGTGCGGCCACCTTCCGTGAGTGCCAGAGAGAGTGCGCGGCGATGTAGTTGTTTGAGAGGAGTTCCGTCTTAAGATCCTCTGGTAATTCTTCGAAGGCGGTGCGCGTGTCTGCGTATTCAGTATTTCCGCCTGTTCCCTTTGGGGGGAGTTCATGGGCTCGGAGGAGAGAGTAGCCTGCGCGACGGGGGTTGAAGCTTGAGTCGACGTGGAAGAGCGAGTTTCCCTAGTGAGTGAAAGGGTTAGGTAAATGGTGCTGAATTGTTCGGGCTCCCATATAGAAGCTGCTCAGAACATACCTTATTCCAATCCCTACGCACATTATCCACAGCAAAGACTGATCCGTCCAGGTCGATATTTCCTACATCAAACAACTCGAAATATGGCAGTCTATGCGGACGACCACCCGCTATATAGGGCGTCACATCGTCTAGTTCACCAAACTTTCTCGCGAATTCAACGTGTCGCTCGTCGTCGAGCCCTGCTTGGCGGAAGACGCAGACGCCATACTGTATACAACGCGGATATTGTGAGCGTCTATACTACTATGAAGGGAAATAATTATCGAATAATCGAGAATTTAAATACTAACCTTGGTAATGGCAGCTAAAACCTCTTGAAAAACATCATCGTCGACAGGCTTCGAAAAGTCAATCCCAGATATCTCCGCGCCAAAAGTGGGATGGAGCTCTTTGACGTTGATAAGATTGAAGGATGGCTGAGCAGTTATGCCTGGCATTGTTTCTTTCTGAAATAATCCTTCTTCGAGGTGAGAGTTTATTCGAATGGTTAATTCAATATAATTGGGGATACTTCTCGACTTGTGGTAAATGTGCCGCCAGGTCGGTAGCAATATATATCTTCTATCTCCAACCCATCGGCAACATCTCCGAGCTATCTACCTGAACACCCTCCATCGTGCAAGCCATATGACCCAATGAGCCGCGTCAAATACTAGCCGACCCACGAATTGGATAAGATAACCAGTTTGACAATACGAACGGGCGATAAGCCGGGGTTGATATCGCGGGGTAAGCGGAACCCGCCTCCACGTCGGCCTTTGATGCGAACGACGCATTGAGCAATTTTTGGTCATGAACATTTAGTAGGAGTACTTCCTCACGGTAAACGCAACTAAACTATGTAATGAGTGGCTCTTCCATGTGTGGTTTTCTCCGCATTTATTCTCCACTGATCAGCGACGGTTGTCGGTTACGGCGAGCTTGGATGAACCTCTATCCCAGTGGGAGAGAAACCGATCGATTTTGTGCACAGTTTACTCTTCATAATTCCAATTTCTCTTTCTATTTCTGTAAATAGGAATGTTTTTCGTACGTAGAAATAGCTTTCTTCAATGAATATCCATAGTTGTATTCGGAATATTCTAGCCCTCCGGTACTGCTATCTGAATCTCTATCCGAGGTAGAAATCAATCTAGACCGCACCCGTCACCTCTTCCAGTAATATCAACCATAAACTGGGACTGCCGTATCTTAGCCGAGTTTCCAATCGGTAAATGACAAGACCCAGCACCCCTAAGTAGTATATGCCTGAACAGCCGCGTTCAACGCTCCGTCCATCTGCGCTGTAGCCATGTCGATCGTCGGGATATCAAGAACTGAGACCTTTTTCTTGAGCTGCCTGGAGATAGCATCGGTGTAATCGGTCACAAGGTGGAAGTTGTCAACCATTGCGTCTCCCATGTTGAGTTTCACGAATTGAGCTTTCTGGGAGTCACCATGTTTATTAGTGTATATGTACCGAATGTTGAATGGTTCCTGAAGGGTATATAATGGCATATTTCATAAATGAATCGTGATAGAACTTTCTGGGTCGAATTATCATACTTTGGTAACCGCATCATGCAACGACTCGCTATACGAGGACGTCAATGCACTCCAAGCTTTTGTAATGGTCATGCTTTCTGACGGACTGAAGACCCCAGAATTATGCGTGTCATTGAGCGTAGCCTTCAAATGACCCTTGAGAGAGGTGACGGCAACAGGGACACGCGCAGCGCTTGCGATGCTACCGTTGAAGAGCTGCATGGCGAGCTTGATTTCGCTGAAGTCGGTGGAGACGGCGGAGAGGTCAGCAATGACGGTTTCGCCGGTGCTGCGTCTCTCGAGAGGAGAGCCCAATGCGAGAGTGACCACGGTGAGGACCGTTGTGATGTGCTTGATGAACATCATTTTGAATGAATATTGGATTTTGCTTCCGTAAGAGGGAAAGTTGTGTTATTGGCTTTGCGTAATAGATCGACGACTTTATGGTCGATAGATGGAAGCAAAAAGGAGAGGCCTGCGCAGTTTATATGAACAACGCAAACACCTGCGGGATTTGTTTCCAGGTCAAAAGGTACCTGACATCTCTGCGCCATGTGAGTGATTATTCTCTTCTAACGTGACTTGAAGTGCCATTATAACTTGGTCTCTACAACATGAACCGATACAAGGTGAGTACCAGCAACATAATCAGGACATAGATACCGCCACAAGGGGTTAATGACCCTCAGGGAGTATAGGACAGGCCATCTTGCAGCAATCCATCTTACAAACTATCTAGATCCTAATCCAATGACTGAGATGTTCTTTGGTGCCTGCTTAGAAGTTAGGTCATCCATAATGCAATGCCAGTAACGGGTCTATTAGAAATCGGGGAATAGCCCTCGTGTCATGTACCAGGAGGGAATGTGTGCCTCGTAGGAGTAGCGACAAAGGTACAAGTAGAATATAGCCAAGTGTTGATCAATGGAACAGAAGTCGCACGGTGCAACAGCTTGCAACCACCCTGAAACAGCGAGGGCTATAGATATTATGACAATATCATCTTACGGCCTCCGCCAACATAGCAATTATACGATCCGTGTAGTGCATAAAGTAATCACTTGCTACTGGGAATCATCATCAATCCCTTCGATGTACGGGAGTTCATGACACAATGGCGTGCGAGCCGAACTTTTGTTGGTTTCTCAACTACAAATTTCAACAGAAGAACGATGTATGCTTGTAAAATGTCATTAATGCATCTCCAGGCCCATGTACGAGCAATACGCTCCTGTAAGCGTCCTATCATCTCTCGTGCCACGCCCACGTCACTCATGTGAAGTCCACACCTGGCTAAATGAAGTACATATACTCTCTATTTTAGAAAGCCGGCGCCCAAACGTTGAAAGACCATGTCTCCGGCAAAGTGACAAAGAGAAAAGTAGAGAAGAAACCTCGTGCTGCGGTTGACGCAGGAAATCGAAGCGATAAAGAGGAGTCAGTGGTAGAACATGTTCGAGGTCGAAGAATCTTGGGAATGGCACGTAATATCGGCATCTCTTCAACCAATAACCTCCTCGGTCTCTTCGATGATCTCCTCGACAATCTCCTCGACGACTGCATCGCCCTTGTCCTCCGCAGCGGGCGCTGTAGGCTTGGCGAGGTCTGCATCCTCGCCCTCGACGGGAAGACCCATGGCCTTTCTCTCCTCTGCGAGCAGTTCCTTCTCCCGACGGATCCAGGCAGTCCATTCGTTGAGAACACGCTTCCGCTTCTCGACAATCTCTGTGTTCGCGATATCGACGGCGTACTTGTCCTCCTCGTCGAACTCCCGAGAGTACTCACGGAGGTTCTTGCGGACCTGCTTCTGCTCCTCCTTGCTAAGGAGAGTCGGTGGCCGGGGGCGCCAGACGAACTGCTTGAATTTCTCTGTCGGGTTCTCAGACAAGGTGGTACCGGAGAAAGTGTGAAGATTCCAGCCGTTTTCCATCTAGTATAGCAATCAGTATAATAGATAATGACGGAATTTAACAAACATGAACATACCTGGTGAGTCCAGACACTAGCACTGCTGACGACGTAGCGACCGGTAGGATCCCAGTCAATATCCGTAACACCGTAGTGCTCAGCAGTCTTCATCAGCTGAATATTGGCGTTCAATTCCTTCTCTCCCTTCTCGATCTCGGGCTTCTCGCCTTCAAAGTCCAGATCCCAGAAATCGAGATCAAAGTTTTGCTGCGAGTGAACTGTGGCAACCACGACGAAACGTCCCTTTGGTGACCAGTAGATGGCGTTGCTAGTCTTCTTCTCAACGGTACGGGCAACACGGAAGCTACCAACACCGGCGCCCTTGACCTTCTCGGGGGCAAAGAACGAAACGGACGTCTTAGGGGCGACGGCCGAGCCAGCAACAGCTTCTCCCGTGGTAATCAGGACGAAACGGTCACCCTTGGGCTCCCAAGCAAAGTTGATAACCGTATCTTTCAGACTGTCGACAACCTCCACGGGGACACCCTTCTCCTTGACACGGAAGATCTCCAAGTTCGTAGCCATGGATTTCTTAGACTTGGAGTGACGGTCAACCTTAACACAGACGTAGGTACCCTGAGACTGCCAGTGCAGCTTAACGTCGGAAACATTGAACAGATTTCTGGTTCTAACAATCTCCTTTGATGGGACGCTCATGAGACCGACTCTAGCGGGGTTGCTGCCAATTTCAGGGGTCCAGAACGCAAGCAGCTGCTCGTACTGCTTGACACCTTCACGCTGGGGAGTGGCAGGCGACCACTCGAAGTCCATGACACCCTCGATCTTGACGGAAGTCTTACCGAGCAGGTTCATCCTGGGGGCCTCGTAGATGGAAATGGACTGGCCCTGCAGCATCCTTGCAACGTACTTCTCATCTGCGGACCACTTGAAAGCAGGCCACTGAACCTTCTTCTTGGGAACGGCGGCATCGGGAACCTCGGGGGCGGCCAAATCGTGAGAAACGAATGATCGCAGCGGCTTTCCAGAAACAATATCCCAAATGATAATATTCTTTCCATCCTCCTCGAAGCTCAGAGGACCAGCTGGCGCAGACTCATCGACCTGGATAGGACGAGCAGACCACGTAGTCAAATATCCCTCCAGAGGCGAGAACTCAATGAGAGAGACAAAAGGATGCGGGAACTGCTTCTGCTTGGAGAATGACGGACCACCCCAGAGCTGGACACCCTGCGGGTGAATGGAGGCCAGGTACGTTCCTTGAGGGGACCACTGAACAAAGAGCTGAGTCCAGTGAGGTCGGTCGACAACGGGCTCGGGGGGGTTGTTCTTCATGTTCCAGTATACGCCCACCTTATCTCCACGGTAGAGAGCAAACTGATCCCGAGCAGCGGGATCCGCCAGCCACCAGCGCAGATGCTCCTTCTCCTTGAAGGGTTCGATGTGGGGTGGCTTGTATTCCTCGTCGATCCGTCCTTCGCGGCCATAGCGGTCGATATCCGTCAGCTTGTTGACAGCGATTGTGTGTTTCTTGTCGAGCGGGACACCGTGCAGGTGCTTCACTGCGGCCACGGCCTGTTCGGGAGTGTCGTATTCAACAAACGCAAATCTAACATCTGTAAGCCCAAAGAAGTTCATTCATATCCCAGATACAGTGACATACCCCTCCGACATGTTCTTGTCGTTGAGCGGCATGAAGATGGCATCTTCGCTAGTGTGTCCGACGGTGTTGAGTTTCTTCAGCAAGAACTTGATGAGCTTCTGTTTGCTCTCCTCCGGCACGACGGGCAGTCCGTCAATGACAACGAAGGTATCCAGACCCTCCTCCAACTTGACCTCATACTGCGCCTTGAGATCTGTTGACCGATAAAGATGCGTTAGTCCAGAGAGGGGCACAAACAGGCCAAGCGGCAAGGCCTACCAGAAAAGTCAACTTCTTCCTCCTCCTCCTCGTGCTGGAGGTCCTGCTCGGACAGGGTATCGAAACTGGGCGCCATGGCGAACTCGCAGACCAGGAGCGTACGACAAGCACTCAGGTCAGAAGGGCGATGGGCTGCTGGTTGCTGCTGGCAGATTTTCTTTCTGTCGTTCCCGTTCGCGCAGGCCGTCGCTCGTTAGGGCAAAGATTAATCTCGCTGTGTGCGCTGCGATGCTGACTCATCCTCCGCACGGATATATATTTGATCCGCTGCCGGCGCTGACGGTCACCTGACGTGCTTATGTCAGCCCTTCCCCGGTCTCCGCCCGAGCTTCTTTCGGGGCAAATCGTCGCTTTCACCGTCAACAAGAAGCCCTTTAGCTGTGCTGCTGCTGTAGGAATCCGGCTGGCCTTCTGGACCAGTCGTTCTTTGTCCCCTCCGGTCTCTTTTCCTTTGCTTGTTGGTCTCTACTTTCTCTTTCTTCCTGCTGATGCTGGAAATTCCTCCTGTGCATCGACATCATACCCCGCCGGCCTTAACCGCCAGCGGTACACTCACTAACTAGATCGGGGCGCCTATCCAACTACAGCTCCAGCTCGCCTCTCACCCACCACCTTTCTGTTTGACCTTCTTATCTCTCAATTTCCCCTAAACCTCCAAGCGCGCTCCCATTACGATTACTACAGACCTGAAATCCGCAGGCGATAACGGCCAAGATGTCGTGTGAGTGTGGCTGTTACCAGATCCACGCGCATGCGACAGGAAGCTAACGGTGGTGTCGCGACAGTATCTCCCGATGTCCGCGAATCCTATATCAAGGTCATTGACTCAATCCTGGCCGCCAGTGACTTGAACACAATATCAGAGAAGCGAATCCGCAAGGGTCTCCAGGAGAATGTTGGCTATGACCTGACCCCTCAAAAGGTTCGTGGTGCCGCTGTGGCTGTTGCCGCCAATTGCGCGCGCATATTCGTCTGATGATGCTGACGGATGGGAAGCCTCTCATTAAAGAGCTCATTATGGAGCGTTTCGATATTTTCGCCCAGAAGAACGGTGTAGGAGAGACTTCTGAGAATGCTGAAGCTACCAATGGACATGAAGCGAGCGATTCCTCCAACGCTGCCGCCGCACCGGCTTCCCCTACCTCCTCCACTTCCCAAAAGCGCCAAGCGGATAGCGAAGACCCTTCTGAGAACGGCAGCAAGACACCCCCGAAAAAGAAGAGAAAGGCGGACGTCGATGCCGATGCCCTATATGCAGCCAAGCTGCAGGCAGAGGAAAACATGCGCGCCAGACCAACTCGCGCAGGCAGCACAAGGAAAGCAGCCCCGGTCAAGAAAAAGAAGTCCAAGACTTCCAAGAAGGTCAAGGCAGAGGACGACTCGGACGTGGAGTCAGGATCGGAGGCCGGAGCAAAGAAGGAGGTGAATCGATCGGGTGGTTTTCATGTGAGTTCTGCTGTCTGGACTAGAGCATAGGTGTCTGTTGCGGCTAACCATACGGACGTTACAGAAACCTCTTACGCTTTCTCCAGCACTGTCGAATCTGCTGGATGGTGAGGTGTCGGTAAGTGAATGTCCCGGGTCATAGCAGTGTCATCCACATCTTCTGCTAACAACATTAAGCTTTCCCGGCCACAAACAGTGAAACGGCTCTGGCAGTACATTCGTGAACACGATCTTCAGGACCCCAATGATCGCCGCCAGATCCGATGTGACGACGCCATGCGAGCAGTATTCAAGCAAGATCGGGTCCACATGTTTACCATGACCAAGATTCTCAATCAGAATCTATATAACCCCGATGAATAATATCGAACGCCATCTTTGAAGACATTATACAAAATTCGGTCGGCGCACACTTGGCTATCTCATCCTTTTTCTCTTATTTTCCTTTGCATTATCTATCAACATTTCACTATTGCATCGCGCAGGACACGTGAATCTCTACACACTTCTTGTCATATCTCCTTTGTTTATCTGGCTATATCTCTCAGCGACATGAGGCTTGCATAAGCTCATATCATGCTCTCTTTTTTATGTATCTCCAGCGGGAGTTGGTGGCTTTGATGGATGGATCCAAAGCAGTGGACTAGGGAACTGTGGCAGCCTGGACGTACTCATGTGCAGTTTATGAGAATTCCATTATGCAGAACAAATAGCATCTTTCTTATCACATTGCTCCTCTGTGTCTGACCTGGCAGAAACACGTGTAGACAGAAGATATATCTATCTGCTATGACCGCATAAAGCCGGCAGTAACAATCGCATTGATGGTCCTGTCCACTCAGCGCGTTTTCCCGCACTCACCGCCTTGCAGTCTGAGATTAACATCGCGTAGCAACCTGACTCATGATGACTCTTCAAACATAAACATTAGGCAAATACTGTCACTGCAGATATCTCGAGGTTCCTCCCTTGAGGGGGCTGCCTGAATGTGCTGGGATATCCAAGTATTGTGCACGTACATAGTCTCATAGCTTTTCTTCTGGTGTCCCGCATCTGCGGCAACGACTTTTTTATCCGCTGTTGGATATTCCCCACCGGACCGATACTAGAGAACGTCCCGAGAGCTGCGAAAGCCCGGAAATCGCTGTCTTGTTCAGGAAGCCTGAGCTCTTCCGTCCAGTCTTACTGAATTCCTGGCTTTCAGGCGGAATATCACAATGGCCGATCAATCCTCAACTCAAGGAGCTCCACGCGGACCGCGGGACTCGAATAACCCCTCACACGTTGACGGCGGATCTAGAGGGTCAAGAGCACGAGGGAGAGGTGGAAGAGGAGGACGAGGCGGCCGCGAGAAACAGAATCGCAACCAGAAGAACCGACAGCAAGGTGCGAATGCGACGTCAGGAGATGGCGGACAACCTCCCGGAGGCCAAGGCACCTCCGGTGATCGCTCGACCGGAGATGCCTCAAAGACAGAGGGCGAGAGCAAGGGCAAGCTGCCGGTTGCTGTCTCAACAGAGGACGATGCGGATGATGCCGAAGTCTGCTTCATTTGCGCATCGAAGGTCGAGCATACGTCTGTCGCGCCATGCAACCACCGCACTTGTCATATCTGCGCGTTGCGGTTGAGAGCCCTGTACAAGACTAAGGCTTGCGCGCACTGCAGGGTATGTTGCTGTTGAACCATTGCTATAGTTGGTTATTAAAGCCGCATGCTAATTACTCGTCACCGAATGGTGTAGACTGAGTCGAGCTTTGTCATATTTACGGATGACCCTATTAAGCGTTATAACGAATTCAGCGAGGCAGACTTTGTCAGAAAGGATGATAATTTAGGAATCAAATACGAGAAGGATGAAATATTCGAGGATACCGTGTTGCTCCTGCGCTATAACTGTCCTGATGAAGACTGCGATGTAGCATGTTTGGGCTGGCCGGACCTTCATCGCCATGTCAAGTCCAAGCATGGAAAGGTGATGTGGTAAGTATCGTTCTGAAGTATGAGTTCCACACAGGAACATGCTGACATGGCTGGCAGTGATCTCTGTACAAGGAATAAAAAGGTATTCACACATGAACACCAATTGTTCACAACAGCAGAACTCCGGAAACATGAGAAGCACGGTGACAACAATCCTGGAGATGTCAATCAGAGTGGATTCCGTGGTCACCCTGAGTGCGGATTTTGTCGTCAACGTTTCTACGGCGATGATGAGCTTTATGCCCACTGCCGAGACAAACACGAGCGCTGCCACATATGTGACCGCCGCTCAGGAAACCGTCAACAACAATATTATATTGATTACAACGCTCTGGAGGACCATTTCCAGAAAGACCACTTCCTCTGCCTGGACAAGGAGTGCCTCGAGAAGAAGTTCGTCGTCTTTGAGTCTCAGATGGACTTGAAAGCCCATCAGCTAGAAGCACATCCCAACGGTCTTTCAAAGGACGCAAGGCGAGACGCGCGTCTGGTCGATATGTCTGCTTTCGATTACCGTGCTCCGTACCAGTCTGGAAGGCCTCGCAGGGAACGTGGGGCAGGTAGAGGACGTGACCCCAACGCAGAGCCTCTTCCAGTATCAAGTGCACAGCCGCTGAGAAGAGACGAGATAGCATATCAGCGACAGGTGGCTATCCAGAGCGCCCAGTCCGTGTCGACGCGCAGCTTCGGTGGCCAGCTAACTCGCAATGATACTCAGCCTGTCCGCGCACCCGCCCGTCCTGCTGATCCTACACCTGCACAAGCTGCTGCTGCAGCCTCTGCTGCACGCAGCCCTCCAGTTTCGGCATTGGAGAACCTCAATATCAGTTCCAACACTGGCCCCGTCAGTCCTCAGGAGCAGGCTCGTCGTCTCCGCCATGCCGCGGTCATTGAGCGTGCATCTGCCCTGCTCCGCAATGATCAGACCAAGATAGCTGAGTTCCGCACGAAAGTCTCCAGCTACCGGACTTCAGCCATCTCTGCCACCGAACTTCTTGACGCATTCTTCTCATTGTTCGATACATCCAGTTCCGAACTTGGCAAGCTTATCAAGGAGCTGGCAGAAATTTACGAAGATGACTCGAAACGTAACGGCCTGTTAAAAGCCTGGAACGATTGGCGCGCCATCAATGAAGACTATCCCGCCCTTCCTGGACCCAGCGGTGTTCTACCTGGGCTATCTCCCGGTACCGTAAACGGCACGGGCGGTGGTGGCAAGCGTGTATTGCGCCTGAAGTCCTCAACTGCTCAGTCTTCTCGGTCTGTCGTTACCAGAAGCGGAGCCAATGCGTTCCCTGCTTTGCCAACAGCTGCCGCGAGGGCGTCCAGCAACCGGGCACCTTCTAACAGCAGAAGCTCTACGGTGTGGGGGACTAGCACTCCGAACATATCTACTCCTGGTCCGTCTTCTATTACTATTCGTCCTGCCTCTCGCCCTGCTACTACCGCATCACGCGTATCAGGGAACACCACTCCAGCAGCGAATCCACGCGACAGCAATGCCTTTCCCTCTCTGCCACCGGCCCCGAAACCAAACGTGCTCATGGCTGGTCTTACTCGCGGCACTGTCCGCTGGGACGATCGCCGTGGCCCAGCCCCCAATGCTTGGGCAAGTGATAATTCCAGCGCCGCTTCTGCACAGCCTGAGAATGAAGAGTCTACCAACAACAACCCTTCTGGAAAGAAAGGAAAAGGAAAGAAGGGAAAGCAGACACTCTTCCATTTTGGCTGATGGCCTCCTTATTCTCACAGCTTACCACTAATCCTACGGACGCTGCTTCAAATTCCATGCATATGTTAAAGCCTCCAAGTGATGTGTCTCCGTCTCAGTTATTTTTATCCTTGCTTTGAGACTCATTGAATGTGTAGAGTAGTATTTCGAGCCAGTTCCGGTGCATGAGCAAACAGGAAAAGCATGTTATTGTGATGTGTATCTAGTTTATTTCACTACAATGAAACATAAAAGTGATACCGAATCCCTTTAATTTGTAAATATTTCACATTCTATAATAGTCTAAGGGTTTAAAGGTCGCGGTGAGCATGTGAGTCTATTAATCAATTGATTTTCATGGTGTTACTTGTCTGGCCTATACATACAATCTATCTATACACAGAGGAACGTCGCAGTTATTCGACCTCTTGGGCCTTACTCCTCAGCCTAGTTGCACGATAAAGAGTCACGACGTGGACACGGAGAGTCATCTAGTAAATCACTACTATCGTCGCGTTGGTCAAGCTGGATGGACTCTGATACGTGGTCGTTCTGTTCGGTAGAATGATCATCACTCTCAGAAGCACTGGACATGCCCGCTTCCATTTCATCTTGTTCTTCGTCATCATCAGACATCGCAAACTCAGCGTCGATATCGGCCAGCCGCAGGATGAACTCTTCTTGAAGCTCGCTAAGCCATTCCTTCAAAGCTGCATCTTCCATACTACCATCCTTGGCTTGCATAAGCTGCTCTTTCAATCTCAGGATCAAGTTCCTCCTTCTTTCGATAGCCAGGACTCTAGAACTTCCTTGGCGGCGCTCGAAAATCTCAGTCAGTTTCTCAGACACGGTTTGGGCCACCTCCAGGACTCTGGGAGGGAGGGAGACAAGCTTTGCTAGAGCGAGTCCATATAATCTTTCCTGGACGTGTCCCTCGGCGATTCTATAGAGCATAGTCATCTTGGATGCTTCGGGAGACAATTCGACCGCGAGATGGAGACTGACAACGCCGCTTCGTTCGGACATGATCCGCGCGAGATCGCGGAAGTGAGTTGCAAACCAGACCAGAGCGTGGCTTTCAACGAGGGCTTCTGCGATGGCAATTGCGATGGCGAGGCCATCCGTAGTGCTAGTGCCACGGCCTAATTCGTCCACAATGGCCATGCTTCTAGGTTCGATGTTGCGGAGGATGAAGGACATCTCGCGCATTTCCGCGGCAAAGGTAGACACATTAGCTTCGATATCGTCCGTCGTGGAGACACGAGCAAAGAGCTGATGGACGATCGGGAACGAGGCGTATTGAGCAGGGACGAAGCAGCCGATTTGTGCCATTATGGTCATCAGAGCAAGGGATCGTATGTATGTAGATTTACCACTCATGTTGCAGCCGGTGACAATTTGGAACCGAGACTGCTGCGCAGCATATGCATCATTAGGTACGAATTTATTGTGCTGTATCTTTTCCTTGATTGGATGTCGGCCGGCCTTAATGGCCAGGACATCCGTTAATTCTGGACGGACGTAATCTTGAGTTGTGACCAGCTGGGCGAAGGCTGCTAACATGTCGAGAATGGCAATTGCTTCGCTTACCTTGACGAGTGTAGATATCTCGGATCTTATATCTTCAATTAGTTCCTGAATACTTCTATCACTCATGTTGACAACCTCGTTATGGGAATCCATGATCTTCTGGTTCAATTTGACCAGATCCAGAGTCTGGCATTCGATGATTTTCTTTTTCCGAAATACGTTGATAAACGTATCTGGAAGGGGCCCGTTCTCCAGCTCTGCAGTAGACATGCTGATGTAGTATTGCCGACCAGGATCGAACTTTAGGTCAAGGACGAGATTGTGTGCTTCTATAGAGTGTCAGTACTTTGAATGTAAATGGAGAGATCGCACAACCTGCAAGAACCGATACCAGCTCCACGGCATCTGCATTCGCTTCTTTATACGTTTGCCGTGCAACGTCGAGAAGACTGTTGACTCCAGCCTATATATTCAGTTACTGTGTGCTATAGACATGGAGCTGCAATATCCACCTTAACGGCATATGTACGCTGATTTCTCAGATCGAGAGGTCTACTCTGGTAAGTTACATCTTCATTCAAGGTAGCGTCTATGAGATCTTGAATGGCAAGATGACGGGCAGGTGCACAAATCTAAGACTGTCAGTATAAGGTGTATCATTACCTCTCATGGCAACACTGACGTCACTTATATTCAGTAGTAGCTCGCTCTGCGCGGTAGCCAAGGCTTCATAGACTGGCTTGATGGACGACACGTAGGTTTTTAACATTATGACTTTATTGATGCACTGTTCAGCATATTGAAAGGAGAGTTTTGTAGGAATCAAGATAAGCTTTATGGTCAGCACATCGAAGCAGTGCCTTAGATCTTGCTAACTGACAGAAGTAATAATTCGATCCGAATCCACAAAGCCCTTAAGAGCTAGGTAAAGGAAGTCAGCTAGTGGATGCAACTTTCCAGCGTTAACAGACCTTGTCTGATTGAGAAGAATATATCTTCCTTTGTGGTCAGTTCCTCTAGAGCATCATATCTACCAAGGATCTTGCGGGGCTCCGTTGATGGCTGGAGAATGTTACTACGAAGCAGTCTGGCGCCCATTGGTGTCAGTGTCTCATTGAGAAGCCCAAATAGGGAGTCTCTGGACTTTGCGTTCTGGATATTCTGAATCAACTCTAAAGAGATAACCGTCGCTAGATCGATCATCATTGAACCTTGTGAAGGTTCGAATTTAATGCGAAGAGAATGAAAAGAAAAAGACATGTCAAGCTCCAGTTCGACATACTTCAGTACCTAGGAGAGATTAGTCAAAATAAATTGAAGGACTACGGTTAACAAACCGCAGCAAACGAACACGCTGCAAAATAGTTGCTCTCCAGAGTGATCTTAATGGCCTCGAGATCTTCCTGGAACGCGAGCCGGTCAACATATTCGTGTGCTGTTCTTTCCGACCAGTATTTACGATCAACTGTAGTAATCCTGAGGTCTGGAAGGTTCTCCTGGACGATCGAGTATAGCTTAGATTGTGTATCTCTGGCTGTAGTCATGAATAGAATTTCTGTGGGCTCGAACACGTCTATCTTGTTTATGGTCTTCACATAAGTTTGGCTATCGCAGATCTGGCAGAGAACTGCTTCAGAGGTAGAGAGATTTATAAATGCAAGTCCCACGGTCGATGATATGCCTCTTGATTCGCTAATTGCACATATTATATCCTGGGAAGCTATACTTGTGGCTGTGGTCATGGGTCTTCCAGTTCTCGGTCGGGCAGTACCTGGCCTTGCAGTGGGGAGCCTTGACGAAGCAGTCGTCGTTCCTTGATCATAGGGATGAGATGTACCCGTTGAAAAAGAAGAAGCCATTTTTTTGATATTCTGCTTCACTAATGTAGTTGTAATCAACTCCTATTTTCTGGAAAGAAGATGAAGAGGTTGAGACTGTCGAGAACAAAAGTTGCGGAGATAACCTAGCGGAACTCGGACAACAGAAGTGGTTTAGCGCGATATGCCCAAAATTTCTCCAGAGCGATAAACTTGACGATATCAGAACAATTCAAACAACTTTTTCGCTGCAAGATGGCGACCGTCTTCCCTCCCCCTAGCAAACGCCAAAAGCGCGAAGTTGCTGAAAGGGCCCAGCAGCAACAGGAAGTCCAAGCTATTCCTGAAAATTTGGGAAATGTTCGAGTGCAATTCTTCGACCAAGCTACCGGAAAGCCCACCGGCCCCGCGGTCGCAGTACCTGTCGCTAATGCGAATGTGAAAAATCTGGAAACACTGCTTAATACGCTCCAGGGTAATGTAGGTACGCCTTCCATTTTCAATATCCTGAGTGAATTGAGAATTAGCTGGATCCCGGATTAGCTGACTTGTCCGTGCCTGTAGGATGAAAACGAACGTGTGCCATACAGATTCACATATCGATCGGACGAGAAGGATGAGCAGACTGTCGATATCCTTTCAGACCTGTACTCATCCTTGCTGAAGCCCGGTCTGAAAACGACCGAAGATATCGTTCACCTTCACTACACACCGCAGGCTGTATTTCGAGTAAAGGCTGTGTCGCGATGCGCTTCAGCGATTTCCGGTCATGGAGAAGCAATTCTGGCCACCCAATTTTCCCCGATTTCCTCGTCGACAATGGTGTCTGGAAGTGGGGACTCCACGGCCAGAGTATGGGACTGCGACACAGGAACTCCAAAGCATACCCTAAAGGGTCACACCAGCTGGGTTCTAGCAGTCAGTTATTCACCTAATGGCCTCATTATCGCCACGGGAAGCATGGATAATACTGTGCGATTGTGGGATGCAAAGAAAGGGCAGTCATTAGGAAATGCCCTTCGTGGCCATACGAAATGGATCACGAGTCTAGCATGGGAACCGTACCATTCGCAGGAGCCAGGGAGACCACGGCTCGCATCCGCTTCGAAAGATTCTACAGTCCGCATCTGGGATGTAGTGACGAAGAAGATCGACACTCTTCTCACGGGTCATAAGGGATCTGTGACATGCGTCCGGTGGGGCGGTATAGGAAAGGTCTATACGGCCTCGCACGACAAGACTATCAAAATCTGGAATCCTAAGGACGGAAGTCTTATCCAAACACTATCCGCGCATGCGCACCGTGTCAATCATCTCGCCCTTTCCACGGATTTTGTTCTGCGCACTGCATTCTACGACCACACAGGCAAGGTTCCTGAGACGGATGCCGAGAAAGTCAAGGTGGCTAAAGAAAGATTTGAGAAAGCCGCGACAATCGATAATAAGGTCACGGAGAAGCTGGTATCTGCTAGTGACGACTTCACTATGTTCCTCTGGGATCCTGCGAATTCGACCAAGCCTGTAGCTCGGTTATTAGGTCACCAGAAGGAGGTGAATCATGTCACTTTCTCGCCAGACATGGCATACATCGCATCCGCTGGTTTTGACAACCATGTCAAACTGTGGAATGCCCGTGATGGAAAGTGAGTACCGTCCTGTTCATTCGATTTACTATTTAACATGAGACTAATCTTCTTGTTTTCAGATTCATTACGACACTCCGCGGCCATGTTGGCGCTGTCTATCAATGCTGTTTTTCTGCCGACTCGCGTCTTCTCGTGTCCTCGTCCAAGGACACTACGCTAAAAGTATGGGATGTTCGCACAGGAAAATTGTCCATGGACCTCCCGGGTCATCAGGATGAAGTGTACGCGGTCGACTGGAGCCCAGACGGAGAAAAGGTTGGCAGTGGTGGACGGGATAAGGCGGTTAGAATATGGAGACATTAAAAATTCAGCCACGGCAAAAAGCAGATCAAGAGACTATATAGAAAGAATTGACAGTGATGATACCCCGGGGTTCGGTGATCAACAAAACTAAGTTCGAATTCTCCTGACGATCCATAAATGCACGCTACTGGTATTCAACAAGATCCCGTAACGGTAACGAGGAATGCTACTATATGCAAAGACATAAAGTCGTACTTGAACCATCAAATGATCCCATTCAAGCTCATCATAACCAGCCACGGACAGACTCCCAGAGCCCAGAAGCCAAGTCCATCAACTCTCTGAAATCTGCCCATCGCACCGCTCTTGTGCCCTGAACCAGTCGAATTGCTCGAGTTCGAACCTCCAACCGGCAGTACATTCTGTATGAAATACCTATTGTGATCCCCCACAACATTTCCTGCCGGATAATATTCACAGACAACGTACCAGCCGCTAGCTTTCCCGTCACTGTGTCCATTATCAGATGTGCAGTTTACCCGAGCACATCCCACGGTCCTCGACGCTCTCCAGACGAGTTGCGTGAAGTGGCCCGTTGCCTCGGAATATCCAGGGTCTGAATAGTTGTACATCTCGCCTTCGTCACCCCAAGCTTCGATCGAGGCGGAAGCGTTTCGATATCCTTCAGCGAGGTTTTCGCCATAAGGGCCGTGCTGGGAACTTGTTAGCCATTAACTCGAATAGACAAACATGTCGAACTAGCGAATCCAATAGTATACGGGGAAGGGGCTGGTAGCAGAATCAAAAGAGCAGGGTGCAATCCTTACAGAGTGTTGCCAAAGACATTTCTTCGCCCAATTTTCCGCGTAATCAGCCAGGGAGCTATTCCACGTTAGAGCGGTTGCATTATGCTGTGCGCGGTAACGATTTGTCACATTCAGCACTGTTTCTTCGAATAATGCTTCTGATGTGTATGATTGCGCTGGGGTTGCTTGCGGTGCATAGCTCGTGACTATTACTGTCGATACGACGGCAGCTTCTTCTGGTGTGGCTAATGCGATCCCAGTATGAAGTGTGAGACATAGTAACAAGAGGACATAGGTGAGGTTGTATGACCTCGGGGAGGGAAGCTGCATAGTGGAAATAGAACAGGGAATGCCTGTGGCAAGTCACAGTCTGCATAAGCTTCTCGGTTTTCAGCTATTAGAAGCCTGCTCTGTCTGTCAGATATATCGCTATGGTTGTACTGTATAATTATCTATATCCTAATGCAATTATGCAGATGGTGTTGTAGATCACTGTCATTTGCAACGGCGTTTAGAAGGTCAAAACTCCAGGTATGCTTTGAACGTCGAAAATCGGAATCGGGTGAAGATATGAAAGAAAAGAAATATGTGTCGGATAGTCCGGTCAGTGAAATCATATCCTGCAACTGCCGCTGCGAGATAATCAACCAGCTGCCAGAGCGTTTAACAGCTCGACAACGGGATTCAAACCATTCTAAATATAGCAATTAGAACCGGAGCCAACAGCGATTGAATATGATCACCGAGGAGAAGATATTCAGTGCCCCACGAAATGCGGCCCGAAGCACTCTCAGGACCTTTTTATCATTTTAAATACTGCAAAGGTCAGAGAAGCTCACATAAGATAGGGACTTTTCTGGAATGGTTCTGTATATCTTCTCGTTCTTTTCTGTCACCGTGGCGCAGCGTCAGACGCGGCCCGGGAACCTTTTCCAACCGTTGTAAGCCACTTACGCTCAGTGGGTGAAGGATCCGTAGTTCTGGATATCTTGGAGATAGGAACATTTGTGGATTTCTGCGTCATCAGCCGCTGGCTGTTAAGTATTCTGAGTTCTTCGTTGCACTATTACATAGCCGGTGCATCCGTTCTCCGCTCAGGGTCCCTGGACTGAGACAAGAGAAAAAGATCATCTGGTCCCGATTACAGTTCGGAGTGGTTGATATTGCACTGATTTACTGAGCTAGTGACCAGGGTCTATCAGTACCACACACTTAGACTGCCTTCAAGGCTGTTTGTTTTCGGAGATGTGGTTATTGGTAAGCCTACCGTCCGAAGTCCGGCTTCTATTGTCAGCTGGAAACCAGGTTGGTTCACATAGCTCATCATGATTTCTATATCGCTGGGTATCTATGGTATGCATATTCCGCTCAAGTGAACTCGCCAATATTATATATGCTTCCTTTTCCGTCGCTTGCAACGAGCTCCGTGGTTTGAATCACCTGTGTGGCAAAGATCATTTTCATGTGAGGAGCAGTAAAGTAGTCATTTTCAATGGCCTATCCTTCAACGCCTCATATGCCAAAAAGAACGGTTGTTTTTGTGACTCCAGGGAACAAACATCCGTAGGATCCGCGATGGTATCGTAAGCGGGGCAGCGCTGGCGTTATGGAAAATGTGGTGGTTATGTACGCGCGTCGCAATTATTTCGTATGGCATGACTACTCCAAGTAGCTTGGAGTCGACCGAAGTACGCCTCTACATGATATGGCATCCAATACCATACATGGCTCGCTCAACATCACGTCGCACTATATACCAATCCGCACGACGCTCAGCGAATTCATAGACCTCCTCAGCGCGCAAGATCCCGTAGAATCGATCGTTATCAGCAATGACTGCGGCCAGCTCTTTCGCATCGGAGGGATGGATGAGGTATATTTGGGCCAATTCACGGAGAGCCTTGAAGTAGAGAAGCAGTTCATTGTTTCTCAATGTCTGTATATACCGGAAGTAGTGGCTCATGTCGCTACGTCGCAAAGGTAAGTAAACTATCAAAACCAGATTTGGAGATCTTCCCACCTGATAAGTTTCAATGAACCTTCAACGCTAATGCGTTGTCGCTTTAGATGTTTGCATAAAGCATTGAATAGACGAAGCCCAACTTCTTGGTTGAACACATCTAACATGCTCTTGTCAGTACTTCCCACCAACATCTGCGTATGAGATGAGACCACATCTACGACAGCCCTCGCAGCTTCACTAACTCCCACGTCCATTGTTTGCCGCCTGGGGTCCATAGAGACCTCCGGGTTGAAATCAGTCGCCACCTGTCTAGTAGCAAGAATGTAGTCCACCTCTTCCATTAACACGTCGATACCCTTGTTGAGTCCGGCAGCGACCCGTTCATCGAGCATTTGCTCGAATTTCTTCTTCTCCTTTACCGCAGGGTCCATGAAGTCGTTCCGGTCAGTCAGCTTGGAGCCTATCAACTCCTGTTCGTAGAAGACGTCGACCATCTGAAGAATTAGATCTCCCACATTCACCAGTTCTAAGAACGTCACAAGAGGTTCAACACCAGACGTGTCGCGATCTCCTTGCTCTCGTGGCCGATAGTTAGATAGATGATCCACGGCCTTGTTAAAGCCATGAATGACATGGCGCTGTCCTAGAATGCGCAACAAAGCAACAAATATGGCCTCGCATTGGTGTTTCGCTGCCGTGCCATACACTCCGCCAAGCTTCACAAACTGCGCCGCTCTCTCCAGACTAGTTTTCGCGGAATGGACGAGGCCTAAGGCGACCTCGATACTGAAGAGGGATCGGATACCTTCCAGTTTTGCGTTCATAACAGCAGCCTTTGCAGCCAGTTCTGTTGTCGGAGCCTCCTGTAACTGAACAGGGAACACCGGAGATGTTGCAGTCGAGAACCTATTTGGACTCTTGAGCGGCGGGTTCGGGTCAGTGGCGCCCAGTTCGCCCTCGCTTTTCGCAGCGCTCGATTTTGATGAGAAGCTTGGAAGGATATTCACAGGCATCATGACCACCTTCTTGAAAGAGGACAGGAAATCCTTCTTGTCAGCTTGTCGATTGACGTTAGACATCAAGAAAGATTCCGTTGATGCCGCTTGCTCGGAGAGCTGACGATCCCATTCCTTCACTGCATCGTCAGAACCTTTCTTGAAAAAGTCCAGTTCCTCTGCGAGATATAAGTCAATATGTGGTTCATAAATTTTGGCAATGACACGAGTGACTATGTCATAGAACCCATTGCCAGTACTGTGAATAGGCTGTAGCGATTGGGAAAAGTTTGTACATTGGACAAATGTCCCCGACACGGCCTTGAGATAGGACTCCACGTTTCTCCGATGTAATTCCTCAAATAATGCCGCCAGAAAGGGGGACAGTACATCGGCACCCATTTTCTCGAGAAAGGGGGTTGCAACATCCAAAGACGGCGGGAAGGCTCTGGAGATTATGGAGACCTCATCATTGTATGCCACACCCAGGCGAGTAAGGAAAGCCTGAGTGTGTTCCAGTTTGACATCTCCTGTTTCTGCATCGATACAATCCTTTATATTCCCAAATTCGGATTTCCTAGTCACGACATGGTTGTGATGGATGAAATAGTCGATCGCAGAACCGCCCCCGTTAAGTATCGCAAGGACATGGGCATATTTGCGCATTTTACCATCGACATCCTCGATATCGTAGCCATCTCGAAATTCCTTCGCAGCTGCGACCTCGAACATCGAGATTGCATCCTCCAGCTGCCGATGCCGTTCTTCCCACCCTGTAGTGGTATCAGACTTGGCAAACGCCAGCAGTTGAGAGAGAATTCGCGCTTGATGCTCAGGGTCCTCGTACTTTTTGAATATCAGGTTTTCGGTGGACGGGCCATTGTTCACTATATCATTATAAAACGGAGCCAATGCGGCGTAAACTTTTCCGTATTCCTGTCGCGCTTCTCCGCGTACGGACCTGACTGATTTTAATGCCACAAGAGGGCCTTCAGCCGCTGGGTCTGACAGCTGATTTGATGTCGGTACTGACAGGCTTATCTTGTCGAAGCCATCAATAAGGGATCTCCTGTTATTACCTGCGTCACCAGCGCCAGCAGCGCCAGCAGATCCCCCATTTGAAACATGCACACTCTCCGTCAGCTCCTGTATTTCCTGTCGATCGACACTTTCGACCGTGGCGATTGTCCCATGGGTCTTTTCCACGTGCTTCCTAGCTTCGATTTCATTCCAGCAGCCCATACGCTTCAGTCGTTGTACCCATCTGGTGTCATCGTAGACCATCTCACGCAGGAGGCGCGAGGAACGTGCGGCGAGGATCAAATCGGTGGGAGATAGGTAGTCAAGAATAGACGTCATGATCTCTAATTTCAATCATATTTCATTAACATATAAAATCCTCCTTGTATATCAGCGAGATCTGGAGATGTGGAACCAAGCACCTACCAGCAGGGAGAGCTGCTCTGGAAACCTCCTCCATGGAGGCCATTCTCAGTGCGGCTAACACATCCCTCCTTGGATTGTTGGCCTGAGGAGGCCCTTTCCTTGGTCTTGACATGCTTGTATCTCTGGTCCAGCATCTGGTAGGGCAGCTCTTCTGATTCTATGGTGTCGCGATCGTGGGCGGCGGGAGCTCGTGGCGGTCCGTGAGCTCATAAGTAGGGTTATTCAGATCTTCACCGGAGAAAAGAGAAGATCGCTAAAACATTTTCACAAAACAGACAAGGTACCATCATTATCATCGTTATTTAAAATAAATCTTCATGTAGTTGTGGACAAGTTGTCAATAGATACCAAACGGCGGCGTGTTTGGGGTAGGTAATTACTCGGGATGCCCGCCGGCGGTGGCACTTCGGAGATCGGCAAATTTTCCATGTTGGGCTAGGAAAGGAGACTTCTTGTTTGCAGAATCTGGGGTAATCTTCCATTTATCGATCCACTTTCTATTGGACTTTAGAGCGAAAGGTCTGGTCTAGATATTATTGAAGACCTTGGGTTTCTTGGATTTCAGAGAGTAGACGCTACATTACGAGAACTGTGGCCACCTATCTCGTGGGTTTCGTTTGAAATATATTCATCTCTCTCAGACCACCCATTATGAGAGCTACATGTTACAAACTTATTAAAAGAAAATTCTGTTTCCGTAATTGAGATCAATTAAAAGAGTCCATATATGGAGAGATTGTCTCCTATTTATGATTTATTTAGACCAGAGAAATACTTACAACCCGTTTGTAAATGAGTATACTCCTAAGCAATCCTTGATATGAAAGTGTAAGAAATTAATAAAGATACTATCGGAGACCTCCAATAGTTAAACAGAACCAAGCGAAGCATCATGTCGGGTCTGTTGAGGAGTGATGGATACTTGGTGCAAAGGGAGACCACAGGTGATCAGGTATACTGCCACTACGAGAGCCTCTAACCCACCATCACTGTACCGTCAAAACAACACTATCATCCTCGACGAAATCAACATTCTCGTCCTTTCAATATGCCATCAGTCCACTGTACCCCACCGCTAACCGGAGACATTTCTAAGCCTATTCTCCACGTGGAGGCTCGCGTTAAGAGTGATGGGGGCAACGTTATTATCCGTACAGATGTCGTGGGTCCTCCACAGCGCGATGCCAACCCCCATGCCATGATACTTATTGTGAATTAGATAAGGGAGGAGATAAGTAACTGGTTGGTCGAGAACTTCGCAGTCTTGTCCTTGGGCCAGGAATTGCGATCATTCGGTAGGGACGCGCGGATTCTTAACTCAAGTGCTTATTCACATTGCTTATTTCTTACAACCTTTGCAGACGAACTTAAGGAATCGCATTCTCATGTTCTGGACTCCATCAAGGTTATCGAGTGCACTGGAGGCCAGATGGAATCTGGACCCTACCGCTTAGAGGACGTTCAGCTGGACGTACAGGCGTATCAGCTTCGAGGTCAAGCCGAATTGGAGAGCTCTCAACAAAGTATGAAAATAGGAGATAACGGAGATGGCACAGAACCTCAAGCGAGGGTTATTCCGTTGCCTAATAAAGAGCTGGACGGTATCTGGGAGTCGTAAGTGCCACTTCATCGTGGAACTGGGGATGGTTGAGTTCAGACGTCTAGGCTTCTCTTTGAACAAACTATTCCATCGACACTGCTACGAGCAATTAGCCGCATGGGTTGGTCTTCGAAAACCAGTTCTTCTCAATAGGACTAACAAGATAGTTTCAATGTCTGCTCGTCGTTTGGACACATGGATGATCAATTGGAATCGTCTAGTCCTTCTCTGGGGTCCTCCAGGGACCGGGAAAACGAGTTTGTGGTGAGTACTCTGCATCGTATTTCTGCAACTGAATTTTGGATGAAGTCATTAATTAAAAACTGCAGTCGAGCCCTCGCCCAGAAACTCGCAATACGACTCGGGAAACAGTTCCCGCAGAGCAAGTTGGTCGAAATAAACGCCCACTCGTTGGCAAGTAAATATTTCGGCGAGAGTGGAAAGCTCGTAAGCAAGATGTTCGATCATATCGAGTCCATGCTAGAGGACGAAGAGGATACGCTAGTCTGCGTCTTTGTAGACGAGGTTGAGACATTGACGGCCAAACGGGAGCAGGCTCTACAGAGAAACGAGCCATTCGATGCTATGCGTGCAGTAAATGCGCTTTTGACGGCGCTGGACCGCCTAAGACGCTATCCGAACGTGGTCGTGCTCTGCACGAGCAACCTGATTACAGCATTGGTGAGAGGACCAAAAGCTTGGACCAATTTTTGATAGTAACCCGTCGATGGTTAACCTTATCTGTGGCTGCTAGGATGATGCCTTTCTCGATAGGGTCGACATCAAACATTTTATACCAAAGCCGCCATCAAAAGTCATATACGAAATCTACAGGAGCTGCCTGGAGGATCTGAGTAGATGTGGTATAATCGAAGGGAAAACATTCGACGTGATACAGACCATTCCTGATGACATCTGCGCCCCTCTTGAATACGTCGAGCAGAGCGCAGACGTCCTGCTGCTCCCAGGACAAGATGAGATGCTGCTGCGGTATCAGATGTTTCCAGACTCTGTCCCCAAGCAGCTTGCCGATGCTGCATGTGCAAGCCAAGTAAGTATCACAGCGGATGCCCCGGAATCGCCAGGATTGATCTCATTGTATCCCAACTAGGGGCTGAGTGGCCGTACTCTGCGCAGACTGCCCGCTTTGTCGCTGGTATTGCATACACACTGCGCGAGTTGCACGATCCACGAGGCGGTTGCGGCTCTGCGGAAAGGCATTGCAGCGGAACAGCGGGTGGACACGGAAACGGCTGGAACCAGCAGACAGGCGATATGAGCAGGATCCTGAGGGGATATGCGGTGCAGGAGTATAGGTGGCAGTGAGTACCAGGGAGAACAATGAAATAGCATACAATAATCAGAGAAATCGAGCCATCATCGCCATCCTTTTGCCCATCTTGTGCTGCGATCCCGTGCCGTTCGATGTCGTGGCCGTCGCGGTTTTTGCCGAAGGAACCTAAGCAGGGCCAGCAGCCAATCAGGCCGAGGGTTTAGCCAATCCACCCCCAAGAGAAACTTGACGAGCTCCGGTCGACAACTTCAACTTCACCTCCAAAGGACAACCCTCCTCACCGGCGCCTCCTTCCCCCCTCCCCTCTACAACCCCTCTGCGGCTCTTGTTCCTTCCTCTATCCTTGGTGATCAGAGGGCCTTGGATTCATCAGCATGCTGGCACGCTCTTCTCTCCTCAGCGTGCCCTCGCGGGCGATCGCACGACAGACTTTCCGCCAGACAACCACGGTACGCACCACCAGCCTTGCATGAGCCATTGGCCTCAATGGGATAGGACAATTGCTTGCAAAGGCCGTCTGGATTATCGTGAAGGACTTTTTGACTGACGAGATGCACAGCGGGCGTCTTCCTCCACATCCGGCGCTGAGGCCGCCAGTTCCCCCTTCTATCTCACACTCACGGCCACCGCCGCGACGCTCGCCACGATCGGTTCGACCGCATGGTACTACCATCTCTATGGCCAGGAGGCCTTTGCGATGACACCTGCTGAGGAAGGGTGAGTGGTATTGAACGGCGTTCAATCGGTGTCCAGCCGTTCCGCTTCCCCGAGGCGTGGACAATGAACAAACATGGCAACTAACGTGATGGAATTGAAGATTGCACGCCACTCAGTACCCCTGGGAGCACGCGAAATGGACCAAGACCTTCGACCACCAGGCGTGAGTCCCCTCGATCTGTTGTTTTGGCTGATATCAGACTCACCTGGCTTTCCAGTCTGCGCCGCGGTTTCCAGGTCTACCGCGAAGTTTGCTCTTCCTGCCACTCTCTGACCCGTGTCCCATGGCGTTCGTTCGTCGGTGTCATGCACACCGTTGACGAGATGAAGGCTATGGCCGAGGAGAACGAGTACGACACCGAGCCCAACGACGAGGGCGAGATCGAGAAGCGCCCCGGAAAGCTGTCCGACTACATCCCCGCGCCCTACAAGAACGACGAGGCCGCTCGTGCTGCCAACAACGGTGCTCTGCCCCCCGATCTCAGCTTGATCGTCAAGGGCCGTCACGGTGGCTGCAACTACATCTTCTCCCTTCTGACCGGTTACCCCGATGAGCCCCCAGCGGGTGCCTCTGTCCAGGAGGGCCTGAACTTCAACCCTTACTTCCCTGGAACTGGTATGGGATCTGGATTCGCATTTGCCGCTTGATCAGAGGAGCTGACGTTTTCTAGGTATTGGTATGGCCCGTGTCCTTTTCGACGGCCTTGTCGAGTACGAGGATGGCACCCCCGCCACCACCTCCCAGATGGCCAAGGACGTTGTCGAGTTCCTCAACTGGGCCGCCGAGCCTGAGATGGATGACCGCAAGAAGATGGGTCTCAAGTCTCTGACCATCCTGACCGGTCTCTTCGCCCTGAGCGTCTGGGTCAAGCGCTACAAGTGGGCCCCAATCAAGACGAGAAAGATCATCTACAACCCACCTGTTAGCAGAAAGTAAGGCCGGAGAACCTGTCGATTGGATGAATTTGCGGAAACGGGAGGACATGAAGAAGATACCCTAGCCTACGTGCTGTTCCCCGTCGGTTGGGTGCTATCGACTTCGGTCCTTCATTGGCCATTGTTACTACTTGTCTACCTACCTGTTTTTATCTGAACCCACTCAGAAACGCTTGTATCTGTACCCTAGATATTTCCTTTGAAAATCTGTTCGAAGAAAGCCATCTCCTTTGTCAGAAAGAATTGCGTTCCGGTCCTTCAGTTCTCGATCGCGTATCTGTCTGCTGTATAGGATGTAATGTTATCCACTGCCTTTACAGGGTGAGAGATAGATGCACTTCGATGTTGGGTGTTCTTCAGACCGATGCACCTTGTAACTAAACGCAATGTAACACTACAACTTGCTTATGACAGCAGACGCATACCGCCCAAGAGCGTGATCTTCAAGTCAACGTATAAGGGTTAAAATACGAGCATGAGTCTGATACGATGCACTATGTCATTGCATTGATGTCCTAGATTTATGTTGGTATTTATATGTCCTAAGCTGACAAGATATACACAGCATCTCTTAAGGTGTCGCATCTTCAATTGTCCGCTCTCCGTTTCCAAATACCTTCTTAAAGCCGTGGTCATAGCTCTTCCACATCGCAGCGAACACATTATCTTCCACCTTCACAAGCCACTCTGGACTCCGTCCATCAGAATCGGCTAGAGAGCTCCCCAGAGCTACCAGAAGAAGTATCAATGGCCCCCACAACGACAGGAAAAGACCCTGTCCGACGCGCTGGCGAAAAGAGGTGATGCGATATGGACGGATTTGCGCAAGGTAGTTTTGGTACGAGATCGGGAGGTCATGTTCAGCGGCGCCTGTTTTTATGAGGTTAAGGTACCGTGCGGAGGGTTGGGCGTACGAAGGGTCTGGGCGGAGGGCCGCCTTCGATTGACCGTCGTCTCGATCTGGAGAGAGCAAAGTATGCGCTTTGAAGGGCGTCGTCATTGGCTTGTCGGGGACTGGTTCTCTCGAGTCATATTTTTCGGAAAATGGGTAGCATGTCACTACCATGTCGCGGTACCCTCGTCCTCCGCCCTCGGTGGCTATGATGTGAGCATAGTCTGTCAGTGTGACCTCGTACACCACGCCGATCAACGGCTTGTGCCATCGATCCTTGTGGTATTCGCGTTTGACGAGAAGCGGGTCTTCATCTGTGTCTTCTTTGCTGGTTTCTTCGTGTGGACGATCCCGGAACTGCGAACCTGCGAAGCATGGCTCTCCGTACGGAATTCCGGGAAGGTCGAAGGTCACTTTCAACTCTGGGACGTAGACATTGATTTCAGACAGCGGCTTGATGCCACGAGATCCGCGAAACTTCGCTGAGGATAGATTCGAGCCATACGCAAGGTACAGCACCGTTTCCTCCGCAGCGGCCTCCTTGTAGGTTGGAACGTGGTGTTCCAATACTTCCTGGGCGAGGTGACCGTCTGAATCAAGCGAATCGCCCTGCGTGGACTGCTGTCGCCGTTCAGACGTTGTCTGAGGAGAAAAGGTGCTGGTCCGGTACGGGGAAGGGCGCGTTAAAGGGAAGACGTCTCGAAAGCGCTGGAAAGCTTCATGGCCACAGCCGTAGGCCTGCTTCCACCAAGGATCCTCTCTCATGATGGAATTCTCGGGGGCTGTCATCGAAACTGCTTCTGTGTCTGTATCAGTCTTCTCAAAAGAACTGCCACAATTAGCATCTGCTGGAGAGGAACTGTAAAATCCTTGATAATTAGTTGGTTAGCAAGCTGAACAATCTGATATCGTAATCAACTGGTAGCTGGGGCTGTCAAAACCGGATGGATTCGTCCGTCCGAGGCGCCCGTCTTGTTAGCTGGTGATTTGGCCTGGAACGACCGGGTACACGGAGACGATTCCATCCGTGCTGTGCGGCCAGGCCATGGAATGTCGCAGAGCATTCCCAGAAATCCCAGCATAAGTAACCGAGCTGGAGCTGAAGCTCTGGAGATTCTAGCTTGCACTTTGAGATGTGATGCTCTGTTAGCTTCCCAGAGCAGCCAAGAGGTACTAAGGGCTTCTGAATTGAACGTTAGTTGCCATGGCTTCCGGATTGACACGGTGGACGGTGGCTTCATGGTGCAAGATCATCAGGCCATCAAGGCTTGTTCAATCGACCTGACAGCTGTCAATTCGAGCAGGTCAAAATGTGAGGTCGTCGTTGGCTTTATAGGTAAGCCTGGTGGGGATAATCCCTACATCACGCAATTGTTCCCCGGATTGCTGACACTCCAAATCCAGGAGCAACCAGTAACAACGTTCTTCCCCAGATGAGCTCAGCACTTAATATTAGATATGGAAATAATCCACATATTATTGTCATTATTCTTCTTGCCTTCTGCTTATCTTACTTGGTTTTTCCAAATCCAGTTTTGTGATATGCTGACCTGTCTGTTGCAAGGACTGATTGACCAAGGGGTACAGTATCGATGCAGCTTAATTAGGAGAAACATACCAATGCGAGATATGACAGAATACGTCTTAAATTTCATGTTTTCCATATTAGATATCTCCACTACGGGATTGCCACTGTGAACTAAGCTTCTCGTTCCTAGGGTATCGTCTTTGGATTCGGATACTATTCTACATTGAATTTGCAACAAAGTCAGAGTGTACATCTCACGCTTACCCGTGAAGATAATTGAACATTCGTATCATTCATGGCCATGCTTCACTGCACATCCTTTTATGCTCCAGTCAGTGCCTTGGCAGCATTGTCATTCGGTTGGGCATTCCCAAAGCCGCATCCACCGTCTCGTTCTTGCGCCACGACTGCACCGGCACACAGTCCACTGTTAAATCCACAGCAACCGGAAGCGCAATCAGCGTCACTGTTGCATGCCCCAGTGATGAATTGCTTTGCTTGTCCATTACCAGCCAATGTTGGGTTTGCTGCAGCTGCAGTTCGCGCGGCTTGATCAGCCGGGGCACCTTGGACTGCAGCGTTGGCCGGAGAAGCAGCAGCAGGTGCAGCAGTTGGAGGAGCAGTGGCAGCAGGAGCACCTCCAGTCAGTGCACGAGCAGCGTTATCATTGGGCTGCGCATCGCCAAAGCCACATCCACCGTCACGCTCTTGGGCAACCACTGGGCCAGCACACAGTCCAGAATTGAAGCCACAGCATCCGGATGCACACTCAGCATCGCTTTTGCAGGGACCAGTGATAAATTGTAATCCTGCAACAGAGGCCGACACTGTAATTGGATCATGTGAGTTAGTTTGACGGGATGAAATGGCCGCATTCCTGACATTCAGAAAGACTCACGGTTGAAGAAAAGGACGGCGAGCGTCAAAGTTTTCAGGGCTCTGTTTGCCATACTGAATATATAAATCAGGCGCGGGATAACTGAAGATAGAAGAGAAGGTATGTCTTTTAGAAGATATGTGAAGTGGCAAATGGCACTGTATCTTTTTCTGGTGAGCTGTATGTAAACGTGAGTGATGACGAGAGTCAGCGTCCACTTTATATCTCTGTTTCTAATCTGCAGCGAACTGGCCGAATCTGATCAGCACTTTCAAAACCCATTACAAAAATTAGACGGGGTCTTGTTTCGATGGTGAGACTAGCTCTCGGGCCTCACAATCTGGCATGCTTTGAATTGGAACCAACAGATACCTGACTTGGTTGCAGACCCGGGATCCGTGGAGTAAAACGAGCTCGACAAGATCTCCACTGCTGTATGAACAGCCGCCTAATGTTGCAATCATAGAACAGTACTCAATGCGGAGATGGTGCCATTGCAACGAGACGAAACAGACCAGAAACGTGAGCAAGATGAAACTTGAGATCTTAAGAATGTATATGAGACAGTCAAACAAACATATAGAGCATGAACAGAGTGACCAGAACTAAAACGATCTTCCTGGTGGGGATAGGACGTATATCACAGAAGATATATCTAGCTGCCAATAAATGGAGCATATATTCCAGGGTTAGTAGCCCGAAGGGGGATTCTCAGTGGACATCAGACAGGGACAGAGAGAAGAATACGTATGGCTTCGGGGACCTTCCTTAATTAGGCTACTATGTATTAGCTCAAAATCAACAACTTCTGGAAACGAGTCTAGATGATTGCTTAGTCTCGAATAGGCTGTCCGCCCATGAGGGATCAGACAGTCAAGGGTGCGATTCAAATCCGAATATGTAAAATGAAGTAGCCTTGGTATCTCATGTTTCCAGAAACAGGACACAAAATTGATGATCCATTTCGCTCCAGGGGTAGATGTTATGCAGCGGATCTAGGGAGCAGCGAGTCGTGACACAGCTGGAGATACAGAACTGTCAGACTAAAGTCGCAGATTTCCCGATTCAGCATAGAGATCGTCAATCAGGAAAACAGATCTGTCGCACCGCCTGAACTGGAAAGAGTGACTAGCAAGGATCTCTCTTGTCTCGTTTGAATAGCGAAGAGAAACTCTTTTCGTCAAGATCTAAATTTACTAGTGTTAAATGTTATCTTTCGAAGATCTGGGTCATCCCCAAGCCTGACCGCACGTGACACAAACACTTGAGGAAATGCTTCCTTCCATTTTCAGAAGTTAGCTTGCGAATTCGCGATAATATGCCGATAGATGGTGCGCTGTCAATATTCTGAAGCATTGGCGACCAATCTATTGTTGGTGATGCCGAAAATAATCTTCTCGTCGGTATATGCCAACCATGACTCGTTCATATTCCCAAGTCCTTGAAAGGACTGAAAGTGCCTCGACTCCAGGCGAGCTTATGCAGGAATTGATAGTCTATCTGAATAATGCATTCCACAAGAGAACTGCAGATAACTTTGGGCTGTCAGTGGCTATTTCCTACGCGCTAACTCAATGCTAATGTACTTCCCATGTAGCGTTCCAGATGATATTGTTAACTCAGTGTTGACACAACGTGTCGCAATAGAAAGCTCTGATATCGAAAGCTTAACTTCACTGCTGGCAGACACTAATGCCTGTGCAAAGCTGCATGATAGTAGTCTCTGCTGCTTAATCTCCCTTTTTCTTAACGTGCCCTGGTCATTGGCACAAGAACGCGCTCTCTGTCTTCTATTAGTTCTGTGTCAACCTTTCAGCAGTTGAAGCACATATTCTAATGCAATACAGGATGTTATCACACGTCTCACGGATTCTACTAGGGGAGGATCTCGAGGAAATCTGAAGTCTCTTGCTCAAAAAAGAAAGTCACTCATTGGCCAGAGGATGCTCATGCGTCTGTTAGAAGTCTTTCTCCAGGAGACCAAGGGCGAAAGCCTACGAAGATTGGTAAGTCATGAGGGGAGGTATAGATTTATCCCTGCTCACTAATATACAGAGCGGCCAATTGTTCCTGGAATTGCTCTGTGACTCTTCCGACAACAAAGAACTGCTGGCTTTAGGACCGGAAAGTCTTCGGTCAGTCCGCGAAATTTACGTTCCACGACTCTGGCTGACGTTCTTATGCTTAGACGGGGAATCGGTCATACACTTTGTAACGAATCGGAGTTGACTTTGCGTTACCTGGCTGGGTGTATAATTCGAGAGATGCGAGTGACTGAGTACGACCGACAGCTTTTTGGCGATCCGGAAACAAACGACCAGTTGGAAGACTTCTTCAAAAAATCTGAAACACCTGGTTCTGAGTGGATTATGTGTAGCAGAAATGAAATGTATGACACACTGCACATTGGACTGTTATATACAAAGTTGCTGACTTTCTACGTCTCAAGCTCCCCGTGGCTCATCAAGTCGGTTAATATAGAAAGGCACTTAATTTCTGGAAATAGTATAATGCTAGTCGACACACAACGATCGTTGGTGTTCATTATCCTGCAAGGGAGGCCCACGTGGCAGCGACCGCGATTCGTCGACATACCTTTGCACTTCATGATATATGATGACACTCGTATCTCACCTAATCAAAAAGAAGACGTTGGTATAGATATAAGATTGGGACCCGGGGGTTACTATATTGTTGACGGGAAGCAAGTCCGTACAGAGTCCATGTTCGTCGACTTCGTCGGCAATCCGAATCCATATGAGACAGAAAATGCTATCTCAATTGGCATAAAAAGGGCCTTAACAAATTTCCAAAACATCAAACATGGCCGGCCATCATACCCACCTGGAGATCTGGGCCACAGCTCAAGGCATACATCTCGGATACTCATTCCCCTAGACCATATGGAGCGCGGTTCCGATGACAAGGAACATATAGTCCGCATGGATAAGATGCACGAGCCTAATAGAGCGTCTTTCCGGCCTCCTATACGCAGGACAGGCTCTATTGTGGTAAGACTCGATTCTGGAGCAGATGTGGCTAGGAAGTCATTTGAGTCTCGCAATCAAACGACAAAAAGTAATAGCCCACTACCAGGAGTGCTCGACAAGGAGACACTAGGAGAACTGGATAATTGGCCTAAAGAACAAGAAGGCCATCATGGTTTAGAAGACGTTTTTAGCCACGAAACACCGACACAGAGTACTTTAGGGGCTTGTAAAACTCAAAGGTTAACGAATGATATTGAGCGAGCAGCGGCCGAGCCCTTCAAAGAATACCCTGAAGCTATCGACCAAGCAAATGAAAGTCTAATTCAGGGAGACCAGCAGCATGGTGAAACCAGTCACAAGGAGGAATCCGAGAAAGAAACATCCAGCGGAGCGGACGCGTCTCCATGTGACTCGACGTCTTCCTCTGACCCGCTTCGCACAGAACGATTTCATCCAAGACTTCCTGAAACTGTCCCATTTGAACAGCTCACCATCGGAATAACTTCACAGGTGCGTAACTGAATTTTTAGTGATTGAAACGAAGCATTTCTGATAAAATATTTTGTCGACAGGGTGAAGGTACCGTGCCAGGGGTCATTCCCGATTCTCAGGAGCGAGTCCCTATCATGGATACAAACACAGCCCAGCAAAGAAATTCTCCTGAGAATATACCTGCGAATGAAACCATTAAAACGAGGCATGTGTTAAAACCTATCCCTAGAGGACGTCTGAAGGAACTATTTGAGCGTAAAGCTCGCGCCACAGATTCTATGGACTGGGAAGAAGATCTTCGCGTACCGGAGAGTGAAGTAGAACATCACAGCAGCAAGAAGGCTAAGAGGTCTCCAACGCATCTACCATCTCCCAGTGGCTCAAAAAAGAGAAGCTCAGTGTTGTCAAGAAAGAATAAAGCGCAACCAAAGACATCACTTCCAACGCCGAAAACAGGGACCGCCTCATCGAAGAAAAGTCGTACATCAGAAAGAGCACCGGTTCAGAATACACTGGCGTCATGCCGTCCCCGTCGTGCGGCTGCAGATGAAGCGAAAGTTAAACTATTGCGCGACTACAATCCGAATGAAGATACCGATGATGACCCTATTGAGGACTCGACGCCTGACGACAACCCTGCATTTGGTGATAGCTTCCAATTCGACCAGCTAAAGACATCCACTTCTGGGGTTGCTCATTCTGGTAATTCTAAGAATGAAGAGACTGAAACGCCAGTCATCGACCTGACTACTGCCTCCGATGGGGTCGACAATGTCCATGAGGAAGAGATATCAGCTCAGTCTGTCGCCGACTCCCCAGCAATTAACAATAGCAGATCATCACCTGTTGAAAATGAAGATAGGAGCATTAGCTCTAGAGTAGAAGAGAATCCAAAAGAGAAACAAACAGGGAGAGGTCATTTGATAGGAAGCAAGCTCGCAGCAGTGTTGGGCGAATATGGTATTCTCTCATCCAGTCGAGTCAGTGAGGAGCGGATGAGTGCTGAGAGCCAACAACCCCACACATCTCCGGCTAATGTCGAATATGACCAGCCACTGAAAATGAATGATAAGTTGACGAATATTTCCAATCAGGTCTCTGAGTTCATCAATCACAAGCATGATGGTGCCTCTGATGGTATTGATGACACCCTGGGCCTCTCCGAGCCGTCAGAGACTTCAGAAGGATACGAGCTGGTTCACTCAAAGGCGATGGACCATGTCATCCAGAAAACAACAGAGGCTCAAAAGCAAGTCGGAGGTGGAGCTTTCATCTCGAAAAATGCGAAACCTCTCACAAGCTCTGAAGGCATTTCTACAGATAGTCAGAAGAAATCTTCGAGGCCTATCCGCCGCGGGGCCTCAACGGTCACCAGAACCATTGGACACCCATATTCTGCCTTGATAGACGAACACTTACACAGAAAAGCCCACACTGTAAGCTTTTCTGCGGATGGTCCCCGTAATCAATGCGAGATACAGCCATCATCTGTGCAGAAAATGAGAAGCCTACGTCCACAGTCTTGTGAGGAAAGAGAAATCCAACCCAAACGGAAAATATTTACGGGTACATTGGACAATCACACTCGACCGGCCAAGAGGCTTAGATTTGACTTTGAGAGCAGTAGTGACATGGACGAGGGCATGGCCTCTAGTTCGTTAGCTGCAACAGGTCATGCCCATACCATATTTTCTCCTAGCTCTCAGAGAAACAATTTGTTTCGAAGAAGCATGGTAGACGAGAACGGCAGCCCTAATCCAGGCCACCGTACTACGACGCAGAATATCACTTCTCGGAAAGATCTTTTACATGGGAGTAACGTCGAGGGACAAACAGGGGCGCGTCTAGATATCCCTAGCGCTGCTACAACAGAATCAAGTCCCGTCAGTTACGCCTCTAGAGACACTGAGGTGGAACACAACCCACACATGGAGCAACAGTTCGTGAAAAAATACCAGCCAAAGGCTGAAGCCGTTCTCCCTTCTTCTACCACATCCAACGTAGGTAGAAAACGGCTTGATAACGTCGAGATGGATGGATGGGGCCGAAAAAAGCAGCCAAATCCCCTCTTCGTATCTCAAAAACAATTACCTGATCAAACTATGGAGAGTCATCTTCCGGGTGAACAAGAAGTCGGGCATGTTCAAAAGGAGCAAGTGGACAAGGAACAAGGAGCTCAATTCTCGGCATTCTGGGATTCTATTTCGAGCCTAACGAAGATGGGAGCAAGAAAAGATAATATCTCAGAATCGAATGCTCAAGCTGGCTACTCCAGAGGCTCCACGATTGAGTCGTCCTCTCCGTCACGTCGTTCAGAGACATCGGAGTCTATTACTCTAGTCGAGCCAGAAACGCAAGAGGCACGGTGGGACCAATTACTTCGCGCCAGCCATAGAAGCACTCTTGACATCCTAGTCGACACCACCAAGGTCTGTATAAGCTTATCATTGAGTGCGTTTCCCGCTAACGCGATACCTAGCGCCTTGTACGCCACCTCGTGGATGAAGAAGATGCTGTCTGGGATGTGGTAGCGACGTATGACAATGGTTGCCGCAGGCTTATCGACCAACTTACGGAAGCACATAAGGAGTCCCTCGAGGTGTACGGACAACAGATGACGGCAATTAGAACGGAGTATAAGGAGATCCGCGAGCAAACCCTTGAGCGACTGAAAGCTAGCGACAAGGTGCTTAAGGCATTGCCTACTGTGGATAAACTAGCCTCCGGCATGAGAAAGCGTGAGAAGCTACTCGCTCGCCTGCAGGATCTATCGACTGCTTATGATGCCAAGCCGAGTGCACTGGAAGCTACAGAGTAATGCGGACCATGCATCCATTTCATTTCCATTGTGGAACGGTGAATATTAGGGAACAACAGTTACTGAATTTATATTTCTGATGAAGAATTCACAAATCATGGTATGTGTGGTCTTTCTGTCTCACGTGTGAGGAAGGAGAGGGAGACGGTTGCAGCTTCACAGATCAGTTTTACACCATGTAACTACCAATTAATGATATTTAGTCTTTGTTGATACTTTTCAAAAGATGTACCATAGATGTGAGTCAGATGCACGGTCTAGCCCGGCATTTCTTCGGCGACAAAAGGAGAAGCAGTTCAATCACGTGCAGCGGACAAATGCCGCGACGATGACTCGACAGCAACGCCGACCCTCGCAGGGCGACTTTTTGCCCGCGCCAATTCGGGATAGAAAGCTTATAAAAAAAAAAGATACCCCACGTTTTCGCCTGCATCTGCCACTGTCAAACAAGAAGATTCCCAGTTGCACATCACAGTGCATTTAGTTTATTAATTTCTTTGTTCGAGCTGGTTCTCAACTGGTCGTAGTCGTGCAACGACCATCCATTGTACCCCGCCACCATGTCGGTGAGTGCAGAGCCCTAAGGGCCGGTGACGGTGACGTCCACTGACTCAATTGTGTAGTTCTTCATTGAGAACCCCAACGTGGGAAACAAGAGCCACCCTGAGGATTCGAGAAGTACGTATTGCGTGAATTTCCTGCCAGAGTATCTATTTTCAATGTAGTTGCTGGTCCTGACAGTGCGTTCGCTTTTGAATAGTCCGTGGATACAACCCCCTCACCCCGCCCAACTTGCTCCAACATGAGATCGCACAGAGCGAAAAGTCGAAGCAGACTGTCCTGGAGGGCCGTGATGAAGCCGTTGCCGTTGTACAGGGAACCGACCGCACGAGATTGTTGGTGATCATCGGACCATGCTCGATTCACGACCCGGACATGGCCCTTGAGTACTGCGACCGTCTGTTGAAGCTGAAGGAGAAGTACAAGGACGAACTGTTGATCGTCATGCGTTCCTACCTCGAGAAGCCTCGTACGACTGTTGGTTGGAAGGGTCTAATCAACGATCCCGATATCGACAACAGCTTCAAGATCAACAAGGGTCTGCGCACATCGCGCCAGCTTTTCGTTGACCTGACCAACAAGGGCATGCCCATTGCCAGCGAAATGTTGGATACCATTTCACCCCAGTTCCTTGCCGATTGTCTCTCCGTCGGTGCCGTTGGTGCTCGCACCACGGAGTCCCAAGTCCACCGTGAACTCGCCTCCGGTCTGTCTTTCCCCGTCGGCTTCAAGAACGGCACGGATGGCACTCTGGACGTCGCGGTCGATGCCATTGGCTCTGTCAAGCACCCCCATCACTTCCTGTCTGTTACTAAGCCCGGTGTGGTTTCCATTGTTGGCACCGTCGGTAACGAGGACTGCTTCGTTATCCTGCGAGGTGGTAAGAAGGGCACCAACTACGATGCCCAGAGCATTGCAGAGGCCAAGGAGAAGCTCGAGAAGCACGGCCTCAAGCCCCGTCTGATGGTCGATTGCAGCCACGGCAACTCTCTGAAGAACCACAAGAACCAGCCCAAGGTTGCTGCTGCTTTGGCTGAGCAAATTGCCGCCGGCGAGGAAGCCATTATGGGTGTGATGATCGAGAGTAACATCAACGAGGGTAAGCTGCGACCATCTCTTTTCTGCTTATAACAAGAAGCTAATGCGATGATGTAGGTGCCCAGAAGGTCCCGCCTGAAGGTAAGGCTGGTCTCAAGTACGGTGTCAGTATCACTGATGCTTGCATCGGATGGGAGGACACGGAATCGGTTCTCGAAAACCTTGCTCAGGCTGTCCGCGCACGGAAAGAGAAGCTTTCTGTCAATGGAACAGCTTAAGAAACTAGTTGACGAATCTTACTATTTAACGAGAAGTGAAGAAGGAATGATGGATTTTGGGTTTCCTGTCGATACCAAGGGTTGAACTTTGAGCGTTATGCAAACCCGCTCCGAGGCCCCTAAAAGATGTTGAACGATTTTCAAACCAGAAGACGAAAACTTAGAGAAATCTATTCTGGCATGGGCTGGCGCAAAATCGTTTGTTCTGTATGATTATGTTTACCTCGTCGAAAGACGGTACGAAAAAAGGAGAGATGATTGAAAAAGGGTTATTTTCGGTGGAAAAAAGAAATAAGCTTGATGAAAACAAAAAGTAATTAAAGATATTTTAGTTCATTAAGTTTAGGATGCCATTTTCGGGATTGATCTGAATAATACACAACTCAATTCATGTCCAATGAAGATATCCCATCGGCCCGAGGCACAATACACTTAGTTGTTGGAGAGCATGTCTTCAATGTCTCCTTTTCCTTGAGGCGAAAACGTACTAAGAAAAGGTCACACGACCAGGTTGAATTTAGACCCATGTATATAATCTACTCAAAAATCGGCTAAAGCCCTGGTGATAGTTTGGTGGATGAACGATGGCTTCACGGGGCAGAATGGCGTCAATTGGCTATGATGGTCCAAACCCCAGACCGCTGAGAAGACTATTCACTGATTTCTTCTAAGGGGATCTAGCTTGGTCTACGGAATAGCTCGGTCTATGGAGTCTGGTAGTTGTCTTTTTTTTTCTTGGAAGAAAATACCATACGTGGTGGCAGATTACTCGAGTCCAGTGGTATGGTATCTTGACATCCGGGGCACCGGATTCCCCGATAACTTTACCAAAATAACTACAGGCCCAGCAGAATGCCAGACTTCGCGTGGCCGCTGAATCCTGCAGAGTCTTACCGGTCGAATCCCTGTTTCTGGACTCTTGTCTCCGACAAAGCATGGACATTGTTTCCTTCCATGCCACGCAGCGCATGCCATGTGCATGGGTGCTAAATATACGAAACTCAGGAATGTGGACTTGGGACCCGAAACAAGAGATCAAGCCGTTCGGCGGGACGGGCGGCATACGGAAGCAATTCTGCACGTTAGTTCTTGACAGAGAATACCCTTTGTCCGCACGGACTCCGTTTCGTTCTGGTTTCCTTGCTGGTATGGTTAAGCGAGGAGGCTTGTTTGAGAAAGCGAGAAGGAACTTCAAGGAAGGGACCGAAGGGAGGCGACGGTTAGACGAGAAATGGGGAAACATTCTAGAAATTCCTCCGGGCTATTTTCTGCCGCTCAGGCTGATCATGTCTCTGTTTGGGAATGCTATGTCCGTGCGAATCGTGCGGGAGTGTCAAGTCGGTGGGGGAGTTCGATTTGCCAATTGGCGATAGTACTGGATGTTCTTGGATGTTTGTTGTTCCTCATGGTTGGTTCGTCCGCGATGGAGTTGTATTCATCAGCTCATACGAACAGTTCCCGGACGGCTTATCCGAACAAAACAAGCAGAATTATTAATACTCTGCAGAGACCTACCAGATAGGAAATGTTGCTCGCTTATCCGGTGGCCATGCCCTTGTGCAATGCTTCAGTAGTCGAGTGAATTGGCTCGCAGTAGGGCTGCAACCAGCTGGTACTTCCGACCAACAGATACTCCTCATAGTAAGTGGACAAGCAACACCGGTAGAAGATGAGGCGCCCCAGTCTCAGTCCGTTATGGAGCAGGACAATAAGATTGCCATACGGGATGGATGCATCTAAGAGGATCTTATCGTCCACCAAGGATAGGGCTCCTTGCATTCAGACCCGCGCCCATTGTCGGGAGGTTTCCAAGCGGTGGGACTCTGTTAACTGACACCACCCAAGACGGAGCTGTCGGTAGATGGCCCCAGTGTTCTTCTTGCCATCTCGTCTCTCTAGACGGATTCCACGATGACAGGCCGTTTAGATGTGATTTGTCCATGGCCATGTGGCATGGGGATAACTCGCTTGCTGGCCGTCTTTCTGGCCGTTGGCATGTATCCCCCACAGAAATGGGGACTCTCTGACAAGAATAATAATAACAATCGATAGCAGCCAGCACGAACGATCACGCTAGTCTAGCAGGCATGGATAAGGTAGTAATAATACTAAGATGACGTTGAGTACTGTTGATCGGGCGAGGAATTGTCTGGGGGAGGATCGGCGAGAGTGCTTGAGTTGGCGGTGAGCGCATTCCGGGTGGAGCAGCCCTCCCTCGAAAAATCATCGTCAACTCCTCCTCTCCTCCCAGCTGATCAATAATAATCAAGCACACGATCAAGAATATGGGTACTCGACCTCCATCCTACACTAGCTGCTGCTGCTTCTGCGGAGGAGCGTTCAAGTTCGCTAGTGTCCTGTCCGCAGTAGGGGAGAGACGGTGGGCGGGGAAGCCTCGATAAGATTCTTCCTGATCAGCGGGCTCGATGGACGATGGAGACTGAGACCAGGCGGTGCAAACACTCGATCGAGCAACTCGAGACGGTCCAGAGCAGCCAGCTATTGACAGGTCTCTCCTTGCGAGGAATGCTGGGCCACGCGAAGTGTCAGAAACTGAGACCGCATCCGGTCTCTTTCCCGTACATTCTTCGGCTGTCGCAGAGCTCAACGCCGTCCTCACCACCTTGCTGCTCGTCTCACGATAGCAAAAGCTGGCTGCCTCCACGTTGGTCGGGGCGTTGGAGATCTCCAACAGTCCATGCACCTCATCTGGGAGATCCGAGCTACGCTGTTGTCCCCATTCCACCCTCCAGAGGCTCCGCTCAGGTCGACTATCGCTGCGCTGACTCGCGGGGACCGTTTTCTAGCCGTCCATGCGACACGGAAAGCAAAGTCTAATCGTGAGAGTCGTGACGGCGAAGAGTCGTCCAAGTGCCGGCCAGTGCTGGGTCGCCATCGCCGCCTCTCTCTCGGCCTCGTCCGTGGATCGTCGTGGGATCCACCGCTAGGCTAATCGTCCTCTCGACACTGCCAATGCTTCCCGGTCCCTGGACTCGGTTCGTAGGCGACGTCAGATGGCGCTTACTTATGCCTACCGCGGTCCAGGCCGCTTGTGCCTGTCCACGAGATTTCCTTCGCCTCCCTGATACTAATTAGGGACAGACGCCCTTCTGGTGCTTCTTCTTGATAGCTTGTTTTATACATATATATACATATGCCACCTCGTGGGTGATCCTCGGAGTTGATCCCCAGATTATCCTGTTTGCTTCTATTTTATACCTGCCTCCTTCGAGAGCCCACCACCGTCTTTTCATCACCGACATCGGGTGGTCGTATCAAGGAGATACCTGTCACTACATAACAACACCTATCTCAGTATAGCGGGAGGTCCCGGTACGAGAGAACCACGGGATAGCTGTTACTGGTAATGAGCTCGACACGATAACCGTTGGTTCGACCGGTGTCATACCCTTCTTGACAAATATCGATTCTACTCATTGAACCGCTCGTCGGTGACGCAGCGACTATTACCGGTTGGACAAAGGAGCTGGAAGTCTGCGACGACCACAAGCTTTGCCATATCTTCTCCTCTTCTAGCTTTTTTCTACATTATAACTTACCAGACGTGCCGATTGGCTACCAGTGCCGTGGCGAACCGTGTGGCAAACCTGGGTCTATCGGTCATTAAGCTTTGATATCTCCAGACACCATCTTCCTTTTCGAGTGACCTGGATCTACTTGCATATCCAATATCTCTCGACCGTGCAGTTTATCGCTTTCTGTGCGGTTGTGGCCTGGAAACGGTCTAGAGACAGACCTAACTCTTCTACCATGCCAGGACTGCCTGCTAGCATGGGTCAGGAATCGCATGTGGTGATTCCCGTATGGGGACAGCAGTCGACGATGGGTGGAGAGTCAGCAGAGACACAACAGCCAGTCCCTCAATGGGATAACGGGTTGCAAATGGTACCTGGTATCCAGGGCCTTCGAAGAATGAATCCCATCAGCCGTTCCCCCGATAGCTTCGAGTCGCTGGCCGATTCCGTGAGCGATGATGGCTCGGAAAGATCCTCAACACCTATCACGCCAAACTCTTCGACAGAAAGCCTACTTCCTGCCGCCGAACCCTTGAAGCCAGCTCCCTCGACAATGGACACAACCCTAGACAGTGAATCAGAAGGAAAGTTGGTGGGTACGAATACAGTCACTGAGACGGGACGGCCAGCACCCCAGGTACCGACCGATGTGCTCAAGCGGTTGCTTGACTTTTCACCTCCTGAATCCCGCCGCTCGCTACGATTGACTTGCAAAACCTGGTCTCGAACTGTGGATAAGGCTGTACCGCTTAATCCACCAGCTGCGAACATTGTGCCCCCCGAGATTCTCTTCCAGATCTACTCGATGCTCAGTCCGCGGGACTTCGACAATGCCCGACACACATGCTCTCAATGGATGCGTGTTAGTCTTGATAAGGATCTATTAGAAGGAATGCTCAAGAAAGCTGGCTGGTGGGATGCATGGCAGCAGGATTGTCTGGCACGCCCTCTCGATGTCACCAAGGAGAGTCTTGTCTGGAGACTGAGCAAGAGATTCTCTACCGAATGCTTGCTATCTGGCCGAAAGACCAACGTGGAACGGTCCGGTTTCTTGACAACTGGGATTGTCGACTTCTCCCAACTTTCGCGAGAATCACTCCCCACGGAATCTCCGGCTTTCATGAAGAATGTACTCACTGGCCCATACACTGCTCCCCGAATCACCGCGGCAGTGCGTGACCCCGCATTTTCACGCACCCCCAAGTTCAGCGCCAGCAAATGTGGCCACTATCTTCTGGTGACAACAGGCTGTATGATCTATGTTTACCATCTCCGCAGTCGGAAGACCGGGGACCACTGGCCCAGAACAGAGAGATCAACCGACCAGGAAAGGCCCAACCTTGACGACAAGGATCTTGATATTATGCCTATTTCCAGCATCGGCTGTCCCTATGAAGTTCTGTCAGCTACGATCGATACGAGTAATTCCAAGTTGGTCGTCGCCGCTCTACTGCGCGGTCGGATGGGAATGGTCTGTGATATCAAGCGCGAACCCAGCCAATCTCCCTCAGAGGCCCAAGGTCCCAGCTTCGCAGAAGTACAGGAAGCGATCGAGTCGAGCCGACCACTTCGCAAGATGGTTCGACTTTCGCGTACGCCTCGCCGCTATTACCATGACATCTGTTCCGCCGAAGATCCACCAAGAAGCGTGTCTATTTGCCCTGGACGACGCTGCGTCGCATTCGGTTGTGGCTCTGGTATCGAACTGCACTGGGTGGATGAGAAGACCAACGTGGATTCCCGCAGACTCTTCCCGATGTCGCAGCCGGCCGAAGTCGTACATTTCTTGTCCAGTCCCTCAGTTAGTGCACCGGCACAAATCAGACTGATCTCTTCTCTCGCTGGTCCCGGTGCCTCTGGATGTCAGTGCTACAACTCTCCTGATGGCGGAGAACATCCTTGCCAGTTCCACCTGTCTTCTGGTGTGCGCTCGTTCACCCACTGGACTCCACGAAAGAATGGCAGTCTCAGCCTTGTTAAAGCAACTCACTGCCATCATTATCGAGCCATGCCAGTCAATGACGGGTTGCATCTCTTGTTCATAGAACCGACCACCGGCTTCCTCTGCGTCGGATCGGACGCGCCTATCGGTGGTCCCACGAGCCTGACACGGGCACTGATCTGTGTGCCTCCATTCGAAGGAGGCACAGCTGATAACTGGAAGGAGGACCGCGTGCCCACTGTCTTTGCCTCTGGCTCGGATCTGAGCTGGGGCCTGCGAATTGTCGCAGCATACCAGGACAAGATTGTTCTATACTCGGTCCCATTGGACGTCCTCAACGTCATCCAAAGAGAACGCAGACTCCAGGGAGAAGGCGTCATGGGCGATAGTGACCTGGCAAGGGATTGGTTCATTGACTCTGAGCGCAACAGCCGGCGCCGGGGTAGCCTCGCCCAGAACCAGAACGGTGACTGGGAGTTCCTTCTTAAGGTCAGCTACCGACCTACCGCGATGATGTGGCCCTTGAAGATCTACGGCAAGGAAATTGGCAAGATGAACAAGGTGGTCGACTTCTCGATCCAGACATCCAACGGTGGTGTCCGGGTCTGGGCTTTTGGTGCGTCGGGTGAGGCGCGCATCTTTGACATTGACACCTGCACTTCCAAAGACACTCCAATGCTGGACGTGGGTGTCAGGTCACTGTCAGTCGGTCCTGATGGCAGCATCGCGTCTGCAAAGCTGATGGGTCGACCGGAGTCTGGTCTGCTTTCGCCGCTGCCCGCCCGAGCAACTCGCAAGCGCAAGCAGCTGAGCCAACCAGCTCCTTTCGACCGAGAGATTTTAACGGCCCAATACCCACCGCGTGTCAAGAAAGTCTTGGATGTTGTCGAGAATTCGGTTTTTCCCAAGAACCCCAGCAGCAGCCCGGTGTCCAACGGGTCTGCCAAGAGGCGCCGGCCGTCTTTTGCTGCTTGTATTGTCGATTTGAAAATTCCGGACCTAGGACCTCATGATGGGAGTTGGCTGGAAAACGCCAACAAGGCCGAGGGTGAAAACAGTCGCCCACCCAGCTCTGATGGATCAGAGTTCCACGACTTTGCCACGTACGATCCACAGGATCTCCGCAAGGCCTTTTTGTCGTCCACGCCAGCATCTAGTCTCCATCGCACTGGAACGCCAGGGAAAATGTTGATCAACCCTGTGATGTATAACGAGGGTTACTCTGCGTGGAGCAAGTACTGAGATTCTTACATTCTGTTGTACATTGGTTTGCCAGTACAGCGCTGGCAGGTCTTTGGTCACAGTCCAATGATGTTTTGATGACTTGTTATGATTTTAGCACCTAGTACCCCGCATTGGTTTTGTTTTTTTTTTTGTTGCTGCGGTAGAACTCCCCGCGGTGAGTTTTGTTCAAGTCCGTGTCGGACACGGCTGGTCAGCGTTTGATGTTCGATACACCATATACCATCTCATGAACTATAGAATTTTTATTTAGTTACTACAATCAGAACTTGGAATACCCAGCTCTTCATTTGATCTCAGTGCATTCTGTTGTAGGCTTTTCATGCTGAAACACTATAACCACCTCATGATCTTTGTTTAATCCTGTCTATATTTGCTACCGGATAGTCCTAAAGCCCGGTGGGAACCTTAGGTACCTGGAATCGCCTACCTCCTTCCCCTTTGGGCCTAGCCCAGCGCACATCTATAGCTAGATAGTTGCTGGAGCTGGAGCTCTTCGAGCTATAACAGCTTCGCCCGACCCTAGACGGGATTTATCTCTTGATAGAGCTAGAAAGCATTCTGAATAACCATATCGGGAGATTCTACTCTACACAAAATCTTGTATCAAGAAGGAACAAATGTAGAATGGTCACTTTAGATTGGTAATAAGAGCACTTGTCTATCTACCCTTATGATATTGGGTGAATCTACCTATGGCTGTCTATGGAACTAGTTGTTACATTGATAAAAATTGTTGATATCACTTTAGCCTTCACTGTTGGCCTTTGACGAGCCGAATATACTGGCCTGCCACGGTAATCACAGTGTCTTGGAAGGGAGTTGGCTTTATCCCGAGCACTGTCTCCGTCTTGCTTGTGTCCAGCGGTACTTCGATTGTGGGCTGCTCACCACCTTCCTGGAATAACCTATCCGTGTAAGCCTCTGGGAACCGCGACTTGACAACGCTGGTTGCCTTATCAAAATGTCCGGGTTTTCCCAGGACGAAGCCCTGGTTCCCTGGCACATCGGGGCTGAGAGCGCGGACGTGTGCCGAAGCAACGTCGTCTACATCGACAAAGGCTGAGTTCAGTGGAATGGGCGACTTATTCCCCTTCAGGAGGCTCAGAAGAATTGCATTGCCACCTTTTGCTAGCCCTTCCGGCGTCGTCGCTAAATCATCACGGCCCGTAATTAGACCCGGCATGGGCGTAATGATATCGAACGGCGCGGCATTCGTTGTCCGCCAGCTCTCAATGGCGTTCAGTGCCGCCGTCTTACTGGCTTGGTAGACGCCGAATCCCGGGGGTGCATACGGTGGAGATAGATTGGCACCCGCGAGTCCGCATTGAATAACTTGGTCGGATCTCCGTGTCCCATGAAGTACTCTGGCGGAATAATGGCTACAATAGAGCTGGTGATCACCACTCGCTTTAGTGTAGACTTAGCATAAGCCAGTGCACTGGTCAGCATTCCCACTGAGCCTTGTACAGCCGGCTGAATGAAAGCCTCGTCCTCAGTGCCTGTTGGGTTCTCCGGGTGCATAGGTGATGCGCAATGGATGATGTACTGCACCCCCTTGACTGCTTCGTCGTATGCGTGTGGGATGGTAATATCAGGCACGAGAACCATGGAGAGCTATTCCTGGGTAGGAGCCAGATCCTTGATGCTCTTGGCTGCATGGATCTTCTCAGCAGCTGCTACCGTACGAACCGCGCAACGCACTCGGTAGCCACGCGCGAGAGCAATCGCTAAGACTCTGATGCCAACGAATCCGCTCGCGCCGGTGAGAAGCACAAGATCGCCAGCCATTTGATAGGAGAAAGTAAAGAGTCACAAACAATTCAGTAGGGGATGTCTTGAGACCAAGAAGTCGTTATCTGATGGTGATACAGACACAAGACCGGCTCAGAATTGGTAGGCATAGTCCACTCTTCTACTTAGAGTACAGGATACCTTGGATAGATCGCAAAAAGGTGGTTATAGTGTTGAGACCTGTTCTGTTTATCTCCGCAGCGGAATTACCGGTAACATTGCGTTCCGAAGATCTACAAAGTCATGGTGACGGACTTAACTTCATAAAACGGGTGTTTGACCGAGTGATTGGAGGCCAAATGTAGAATGATGTTTCTCATATGTTAAATTCCTAGACTTGGCAAACACAGAGCGGGCACAGAGCGGGCATAAAACGAGCATAAAACGAACATAGAGCGGAGGCGGAGCGGACAAGCGCCTTAATAAACTACATCCAATCCACCACGTTAGCTTCTGTAGTAACCTGGCCGATCGCTCTACCATCGGCACCTCCTACTACATATAGAAGGCGGGTCGATATTCAGCCGTTGGTATTAGAGGGTTGAAATCATTCTCGCCATGACCACGGACGGTCGATCACTACCGCAGGAATCAGAAAATTCCCGCTTCCTAATTCTATTATCGAGCTCCTAGATTGCTAGTACTTACATGATATTGGTTAAGGATAATAAATCCATCACATCCAGGGAGCGCGTCATGTTCGAGAACCATTCAAAAAGTTATAGCATCTCAGTGCATCGCCACCGTTAAGCCAGAAATAGCCTGTTTGAGGCTGGCTTCAACGTATAATAGGCATCAATTTCCCCTTTTACCTGCAAGTGCAGATAGCGAGCTACTGTTCGTGGGGTGGATCCCTTTGCCCTTATCACTCAGGGGCCATCGGTGAGTTTTGTACTTGGTAGATGAGAACTGTGCATCTTCCTCTGCAAGGAAATATGTTCGTTGTTCTCTGGATTAGCCTGGGTATTGTGCTTGCTTCGACATTTGGTACGCCCGTCAGTTGCTTCTTGAGGAAGCCTTTTTGACACTCATCATCTCATGCATTTCATATATACCAGTATTTACGCTATCGATATACGATTCCATACATCGTATACATGCCAATATATCAAGTCCACTAATTAATATCTATGAGAGCAGAGTAGTAATGATCTGATTCAACAAAGCAGCAAAATGGATGATCAATAACAGATCTCATTCCGGTTTCGTCATTTTATTTGGCTGTGTCTCCCTTGGAGAACTAAGACCGTTTGTCTCTTCCGCAGTCTGACTCCCGGGATTCTCTGTACTAGTTGGCTTTTCCAGTTCCGCTCTTCTCATGAGGTCTAACATTTGCGCTGCATGAGCGGCATACTTGCACTTTCGCCGTATCTTCTCCCCATACTTGTAGAAGTAGAATGGGAATGGCAGGCACAGAACCGTGAGAAAAGCCGGGATGGAGGACGCCCAATGGATACCCAATCTATCGTACATTTGCTGTGTGAATAATGGAAACGCGAAGCCGAATAGAGACCGGAGAACAGCATTGGCGGCGAGTGCTGATGCAGCGTATATCACATAACAGTCGATCAGATAGTTGATAATGCTAACGAACAGCAGGTTCAAACCGAATCCAAACGGTGCGACGGCAATGATTGGCACGATCCAGTGGATACTGGGATAGTTGGTCCATGCAAACCAGAACAACCCAATTGGAAGACAGATGGATGCTACCTGTGTTGGCGGCAGTCTTGCTTCTGCAGGTGCAAATCCATGTGGCGAACTCTCCGCAACACGGACGTACCGTTTGTTATTATCCCACCAGAAGTAGACTATGCCTAGAAGCATTCCGACAGCTATGCCCAGAAAAGCAAGACCACTGATTCCTTGGCTCCAGCCTCGATGTTCTTCGAAGACAATGGGAAATGCCCCAAAGGTGAGATAAAGGGTGCCGTAGACGATGGAGATGTAGATTGAAAGCAAGAGACAGATGGGTTCGTGGAACAGCAGTTGCCATGGGCGAGCGAGCGTCACACGGAAAATCTGAGCGGGGGTTTTGTCTCTGCCTTTGTCTAGAGCACTGATGTAGCATTTACCGGTTTCCTTGGATAGAGCAGCTGCGCGACGCTGGAGCAAGGTCGGTGCGTATGTCTCTGGGACAACGAGGGAAGCAACGATCCAGATGACGCCGGTATAGATGGTGACTACACCCATGATCCATCTCCAACCGACTGTCTCTCCAACGAAACCACCCATGATCGGTCCAGCGATGGGCCCCATTGACGGGGCAGCAGAGAACAGGGTCGCTGCTAACCCACGTTCGTTAGCTTCGAACAGATCAGATATCACACCACCCGCGTTTGTCATCGGGGAAGAACCGAATGCACCAGCGAAGAAACGAAGGATGAGTAACGATTGGATGTTCTTTGCGCCAGCAGAACCTGCATTGAATGCTGTATAGGCACCGAAGGAGATGAAGAATGTTATTTGGCGGCCATATAGTTCCGACATAGGTGCCCAGAATAAAGGGCCAACGGCGAATCCAAGCACGAATAAAGATAAGCCGAGCGTCGCAACCTCCTCTGTACAATTAAACTCTTCGATAACCTGTATAGTTCCGCCCGTATATGCAGAGCTTCCCATGGCAACCCCCAGTGTGGCAGTAGCCATGATCATACAGAAGGTCCATTTCTGCCATTTTTTGAAATGCTTGGGGTTGCGAGGATCGTCCCGGATGAACTCTACAATGAACGGGTCGTCATCTGTACCCTTACCTGACCATGGATGATTCAGAAGACTTTTGGTTGGCTTTTCTGTCGTGAGAACTATCTCGTAGAAAGGCTCGGGCTCGTGCGCCAGGTCTGTTTGCGATTCGAGGTCTTTGTCTTGGAGTCCATCATTATTCAGAGTTTGAGTGTTTGATGAAGTGTTATTGGCTTCCATGTGATGATGTACCAACAGAAATCAGGTACTAGCAGAGTTTGGATATTATGGCAGTTTCGACACATAGATACCCTCTGACGGGACAAGATATGGATAACTGAAGAAGAATTCCTTCAGGAGAGATTCAAGCGAGATAGAAAGGAAATATCGAAGCGCAAGATCATGTGCATGATCGCATGTTGCACAATTTGTCTGAGACCATGCATTCGTACAACATTGGGACTGGTTGCTTAATGCCGTTATGCATTTATTACTGCCCCGGATGCTATGATCCCGCTCCCTGTGTAACATCAGACCATCGCCAATGCGAACTTGGCAATGGCAGGTCCAGACAAAATCAATAGCATGATCATGTGGATGGCGAGATCGAGACTATCTGGTGCATTAATTCTTCTTTTGACATAGTTTCGGTCGTGGTAGACCCGACGTGGCGGTTGTGGTGGCCAATGGGAAAAGCATGCGACGGAATATTAACACATCATGGACACCTTAGCTTCGGTTGTATGTTGCCGATTCAAAACGGCACGGTGTTGATTAAACTATGGGTTCTGTTCCTATCCGTGTCTATCTATGTGGCATGCAGATCCATAGGCCGGTCCATCTGTACAAAGGTCATTGTAAATTGACCCCGCATATCACGAACATTGGAAGAACACAGGTGGGCCACGGTATTTGGGCCTAATCAGCACGCAAAAGCAGTAGTCATATATTTGTCCTCAGCCTGGTATGTTGACGTCGAGATTGTGGTAGGTACTGTACAAGCACTGGCCATCTCTTTAGAGCCATTCAGGTAGCCTTCGATATAGAACCAATGCAAGGCTATAGAAAGTGACAGGAAGTATGAGTAATAGAAACAATTGCACAAGCTCATAGACTCTTAGTACAAGACGAGAATTGGATAGCTTTAGGGCCAGAATGGAAGAAAGCAAAGGTACATATCAGCGCAGTATATACAAGCATCATACATCATGGTACATAGAGTAATGAACATCGCGAGGTGGTATCGTAGGCGTATCATCTCATTAGGTCAAGTCAAAGCAGGCCAGAACAAAACGTTGAATATGCGAACCAAGAGTCAGACAAACATACAATGTCAGAAACGAAAACACAAGAACACGGATATTTCGAACGACAAACGGTACGATGTCGAAGGTCGTTAGCTGATAAGATGGCATGCGGATATATGTGATGAGTGACTTGGAAGATCAGATATTCCGCTCACACGCCATTGCTGACAGCGCTATGTGCATGGTTAAAGTAGCTTTCATCCAGAGAGCTACTGTTGTCGCGTCCTGGAACCCAAGGTCCGTCTAGGGGAAGAATGAGACTGGGATTGACGTATTTCTTGAGCCTCAACCCGATATCGCGACCGCCGATGCGGATGGGGAGCAGATCGCGATCCAGCCCAGATGGCGGCGACATCACGGATGAGGGCGAAGGTGATGATTCGTCTGCAGCAAGCAGACTTCTATCGATACTCCTCAAAGCGATGAACTTCATGAGAGGCTCGTAGGTGTGCCAGAAAAAGTACATGAACCAGACGGTGACTGCGAGAAGTGGGAGCAGAAGAAGTGAGCGTGTGATTGCCTTGCGAAGGGCAAGGACTCCGATCATTGCCAATTGAAAGACGATCAGCCCAAGAAACACCCGACTGCAGATAATGGGCCATGCTCGTCCCGTCGAATGTTGCTGGTGGTCCATCGCGTAGAGAAGTTGGTATTTGTAAATGAAATGGCCCAGACCGAAATAAACCAAGCCACCCAGAGAGATCATCCACGAGCTGGGGAACACGCTGTATACAATGCAGATGATGAAGACAAAAATGGTCTGGGGAATGGAAAACCCATAACTAAACATGGGCGGCTTCGTCATCTCAGCGAAATCGCGCGGCGTCTTTGCACGAAGGAGATTTATCGGGTACATGATGACGCTTCCGATCTCCAAGAGCTTAAAGGGGAACAAGCCCAAACCTTGCAGGATGATCAGATTCATATAGAAACGGGTGAATGACTCAAGCGATGTCGCAAGCGCAAAGGCGATGGTAGTGGCATCCTTGAAGGCATCCCGTATATTCTTCCAAAACCCATAGAATGTACTGGCTGTGCCGAATACTGTAAAGACAAGAAACAAGTTAAAGAACGAGAAGAAAAAGTTCTTCGACAAGAGAGACAGCTCCACTTCGCCTCGAGACATCATTCCCTGATGACCGGACAGCCCTGGAAGAATCAGTATATGCATTGGTTGTGGTTAAGGAATCAGACGAGAACTCACACTCATAGACATAAGGAACGGCAACTGTCAGCAGAGAAATGGCCAATGTGGGAAGTGTGGTCTGGACGAATGATTTGAGGATAGAATGTCGTGCAAGCATATCTGCGAGTGAAGGAAAGACCTTGTGAAGGGTCTCCAGTTCCAACAGATACGCGACAGGCAAAAGAAGAACAGACCAAAAGACGGTCAAGAACGCAATTGAAACGGTGATTGACCACGATTGGAACATTCGTCTCTGACGTGGAACGTAGGTGTTTTCCCATATAACATCAGCAGGAGCTGGGGCAAGGGTAGCGAGAAGCTGTAGAGGATGAGGATCGAGGATGGCTTGGACAACCATCTGAGCGGCGGCAAGTGACTCCATTGTCACGAAAGCAATAGCGGTAGGGGGGTATTCCATCTGTCGCGCGGCCAGGATCTTCTCGTCTAACCTGCGCAGCTTCTCTTCATAGTAATCGATTGCATCGACTTTCCGGCACCGTAACTTAAATGGTCCATACCAGATTCGCTTGATCGGACGCGGCCTGGTGGTATTGGAGTCCTGCGAGGGGCCATTCCCTTCGTCAGAAAGTAGATGAGAGTTCTCTCCGCCCTCTTCGGAGACGACACTCGCTCCACGCTGATGCGATCGTACTAAAGGAAGAGTGTCGCTGACTCTCTTCGTTTTCCTATACCCTATGTATTCAATCCAAGCGCGCTCCAATTTCCTTATCATATCCAAACGTTCTTCCATCAGCATATCCAGCCTCCCCCAGTTATGACATAAGGTGACGCTCTCTACTTTGCCGATTTGCAGACCGTGGATAAAGTCTTTGATCTTCTCTTCGGTTCTCATCTCGGGAGGAACGCCAGATAAGCGAATAGTACGGTCGGTTGTACTGGTCTGGCTACCCAGGTATCTTTGTCTCGTCGTGATGATCTTGTTTGTCTCCTGGATAAGAAGATATACAGCTAATCCAGTAAAGACGTACGAGAACACGACGTAGAGCCAGAGGTAGCCAGGATTGGTTTCAAGCTTGTCATCCTTCCGCATCCACAATGTCTCGTTATGTGTCCCATTATTGCCATTTCCCGGATCGTCCCATCCGGGGATCCCATGCTTTCCGGTATATTTGTAGTGGATAGGAAGGATGATGGTTACACCGAAGAAAAAGGCAACCAATAGGAAGCGGAGCGCAAACTTGAAGAACGACAGCATCTAATTAGAAGTTTCATTAGCATCCACCTCTACCAGTAGAAATTGATTCAGCGGCAACTTCACACATACCACGTAGGCATCCATGCCTGCCGATTCTAGGACTTCCTCGTCCGTAATCCTCCAAACAACAGGTATCCATCCAAAGAAGCTTTTGGGCAAATTGGGCAGTCTTGAAGCTGCATTGCGCTGTTTCCTCCGGGCCGCATATAATTTGCTCCATCTTGGTCGCAGGATCTATCGCCATGAACCGTTAGTTTCCGGGTTGTCATCGACAGTCATAGGCAACAGTAGAGGCAAGGGCACATACACAGAACGTTATGAACGCACCCACACCAAGCAGACCAGACATGACAAATTGAGTATATAGATGGACCCTGGTTTGTCTATCCCATGGCTTCTGCTGAAATGCTCCATGGTTGCCTTCGTAGAGTGTCGCATCCCTAGTTCCTGCTACCGAGAAATCTGAAAAGGCTGCCACAGCCGTCGCAGCCATTGCTGTGGCAGACATCTTGCGACTATATTGGCGCTATGCGCGCCCTGATCTGCTCAGCAGTGGTTCTGCCCCTCCGATCGGCACATACGGGGTCTTCGATAGCTCGTCTGCTAGAGAGACAAGTCTGGCGTAGCAGAGACTGACGTCAGGGGGTGAAAGGGGTGCGCCAGACAGAAGTGAGAAGCTGACAGAGGATAGACAGGGATGGTTTATCTGGAATCCTCTGGCCTAGTCAGTGATGGGGACTGAGAGAAAAAAAAAAAA
>JAPVCB010000026.1:2515453-2529646 GCA_029606185.1 Paecilomyces formosus
GGGAGGAGAAAAAGAAAAAAGGACGAGGCGATGCGTTGTTTTGCTTTCTCTTGCAGAGAACTAAACATCTTAGCTTGACTTTGTATGACGGTGAGGCTCGATTTGTGCAGGCGCTGAGTCAGCCACGTCATGCACAAGATTCGCAGCAGATCATTCTCGATAGAGAAAACACTGCACTTTACTAAATTTCGGGCCATAGATCGATCTTATCATGTTCTTGGCAGTCTTGGGAGTCGTAATTTTAATTCTACTTCTCGTCTTTTGGTGGTAGATGACCGATTATCCCAGATGAACAAGTCCTGTCGTGCACGATCTGGCTCGTCGGTGATTGAGGTCTTGGAAAAACCTTGCATGATATTAAAAATACACGGGGCTAAACAATAATTTGGAAGTCTATCTCATAAGAAACCCGTAAACCAGCATGAAGTTCCCTAGTGGCCGATAACCATCCACACAACCAAGCCCATCCAGAAGGTGATGAAGCCGGCCGTTAAAAAGCCAGCACCCACCTTGTCTCCCGTGGTGATGGGAGACAGCTTAGTAGAAGTAGAGTGATCATCCTGTCCAGCAGTCGGATCACTGGTACTGTTTCCTCCAGTGGTCGAAGTCACCGGTCTTGTTCGGTTGTTGGCAATGAGGTTAGCAACGAAGATGTTGGTTCCAGATACTTCCTCCTCCAGTCCAGTCCACCCATCCCAGGCTTTTGTGTACCATCTGACGCCACAGGAGTTGTTGTTGTTACCGGTGCACGACTGTGCGGCGGCTTGGGCAGAGCCCTGCAGTTTAGGGATGATTTGACTATAGGTTGATGGTACCAGAACGCTGGTAAATGCCAGCCACGCTGCAGTCAGGCCCTTGAAAAGAATCTCGTTGGCGTTACAGATCTCGGTTGGTTCGCAGAGGATTTCAGACATGATGTTGCCGCCGTACTTGGCCGGGAAGAATGTGTTGAGTGTGACTCCAAGGAGCCCATTGACGGCCTTCTCCCACTTCGTGGTGCCATTTGTCTATACAAAGATGTGAGTATGGCTGCCGGTAGGGAATGCTTGGTAGCGCGGCATAGCAGGACATGGCCAAAGGGAACGAGAAAGGGTGTTACTCACATAGTTGTACATATAGGCAGCGCCGCTGATAAACGTGCCGTAGTTGTAGGACCACTGATTGTTTCCCTGGGTGGTACAATTGTCCTCGACTCCCACTGAGTCGGCCACATTCCATGTTTCGGTGTTTAGCAATGGGGTAGATGCACACCAGTCGAAGATCTTTTCGGCCCAATCGGCATATGTCGCATTGTTGGTATAATATGCTAGGCGGGCTGCCAGTTGAAACAAACCACCGTTGGAGATGGTGTTCTTGAGGTCGTATCCGGCTTCATAGGCCCAAATCTGCCAGCGCAACCCTCCACCGCAAGTGCTGGGATCCCATCGCGCAACCTGGGTATTGAACACTCCTTGTGCGAGTGACAGCCAAGAGTACTTCCCATAAGCCGGATACTCGAGCTCAGCTGCAGTCATAGCCGCCAGGCCCCAGAACATTTGATCGTCGTTTCCCTAAGAGTATCGAGCATTGTCAAACGGGATGCCCTGACATCTCCCTGAACGGCGGCTTTTCTTACCAGATAGCTACTCCAGTTGGAAGGCATATAGTCGCCCGCACCGGCTTGCCATTGCATTCCGACGCTCACTTCATTGTTGTAGGTTGTGTCTCCAGTCTCATGCCAGTACTCGATCATAGCCATAAACAGTGCTCCTCCTTCCCACCAGGTTCCGGGCAGCTTTCCGGGAATTGCACCTGATGCATTTCCACCATACATGTGCATCGTCCCGTAGGCTGCTGTACTGGCGGCATTTTTCAGGGAGTCTAGAGTGTGAAATCATGACATGTTAGAAGCCAGGCGCGACGATAACACAGAAAGACGGTCGAGGGGGCATAGTTGCTTACCAGTGCTGCTGATGTCGAGTTCCAAGCCGTGCACCGCATTAGCCACCACTAGCAGGGCAGCCACCAGCTTCTTCCAGCCGTGCCAAACACCTGGTCTGGCCATATCTGCTGTATAATGGGATGGAGTGATGATAGCGAGATTCACAGAAGACGACACTCACCCAACACCCACAGACCGCGCATAGTGGAAGGGCTGGCGAATAAGAGAAATACGGGGTCCAGGAGATGAGTTATGATGGCCGGAGCGCGCCTGACATGGCCTTGTTCTCCTGCGGCATGGTCGATATGAGCCGGCGGCCAGCACGCCAGTCACAGGCCGTGCTCTGGGCCGTGGATTCGTACGCCATACGACCTTCCAGGAGACAGACGTTTCAATTTGCCGTCAGCCGGGGCCCAGGCATGGACAGGACGAGTAAATGTGTACGAATGGCGGCACAAAGGACTGGTCCGGCTAGCGAAAAGGCTAGTAACGACGCCCAAGCACTAAAAATATACGGATAAGTCGCCCCTCGACCAAACGCAGCCATTGGTACCGTTGTCCATACCATAGTATTACCTGGGAACCGGATCCCTTAGGACAGGCGCTATCACGATAACAATCTGTTCGTTAATTAAAGGTTCATCTGCTCCTCCCTGTTTTGCGCTTCTTCGTGGCTCAACGCTGACTTCTCAACAGCTGTATAACCATTACTACTATCCCCCCTATACCCAACCACTCTCGCTCACTGAGATCTCCATCCTCGTCAGACCAGCGGCATTTTACGGTCCGAAATTGCCGAGATCCAATCTCCGCGTGTCCGTGTTCATCAGCGATATCACTTCTTGCGGGGATCAGAACCAGTGGAACGGCGAGTACGGCACAACAGGACCGTCCAGCAATCCACCACGTTACTAGTGAGATTCCTCCGTCGGCGCGCCGTCTCGCTGGTCATTTCTTTTTTCTTTCAGCGACTTTTTCTGGCTTGCGTAAAGCCCCGTGTCTCGACCCACAGACCACGTATAGAGGCGTACCAAGCCTCACACTAGAAAAGCTTGACCCCGATAGTCAGATCGCCCGTCCGGAATGGTCGGCTTCTAAGCAACTGGTTTCTGGGCCTTGGGCCTCTGGCAGCTGTCTTCGATCATCCCTTCACATCGCGAGCGTGGTCGCCAACATTTTCCCGGGCTTATGCGTATTGCACCATCGGTTGCCGCATTCGCAAACCTGCTCACTCTGCAGAAATGACGGGACCAGGCGCAGCTGATGTCGCAAGGCTATTGTTTGACCATCATGCTGACGTACGCTCGAACAGGAAATCGTTTCTGCTCAACGTGACATCTGGAACAGGCGATGTCTGCACGAATAATAATAATTTAATACGGAGAGCAGGGGGTAAACAGGACAGGGTAAAACTAGCGGTGGCGCTAGATAGCGCCCGTTTCTGGGAACGATCATCCGCTGCGGTGCCACATGGGCCTCGAACCCCTTGATGGACGAAGGAGAGATAGAAAAGATATCTAGGCCCGTCTCCCCGCATCAACACATGGGGTTCTCGATATGAGAGCCTGGCACATTGTCATAAACAGTCGTGAGGATTCCAAGCCCTATCATGTGGTATACTCCGTACAGGGTAACGAGTCCAAACTGCAGGCCAGGTCCACCGACTTGAGTGGTGCAGATCCCCCAGAGCTTCTAGATCCAGAAGACCCTGCTAGCATCTGGAGATGATGATCGTGATCTACGTATATTATGGGAGATATCCTCTTCATAGAACTCGACTTCTAAACAATAGTCTTATGCCCGACATCCTTTCAATCCTTCATCTTCTCTTTGGCTACAATCATCGAGCAACATACAGCAACAATCCCAAAACGCGGAATGTGACAGTTCCCCGTGACAACGCGCCCGATACCCCAATAGGCTGATGTTTCAGATCTCGAGACGAGCGTATTGACATCTCTGCGACTTCAAGCAGTTCATGTAATACTCCGCGTATCCTTCGTACGATTCCTCGTAACGCCAATACTCTAAGCACCAATGGGCAAGCGAATGGAGAATGTGAAGAATAGTCTATCAATATTGCCCAACGTCCCGAGATGCGGCGATGCACTATCCTTGCAGTCAACCAAGGACCAATCCAGTGGCCAGAGGCAGCTTCAAGTCTTAATGTAATCTCTCTTTGGCGCAGCTAAGCTACGGACTAATTTAGAACATGACATGCAAGACATCTTCGGCATTTATTACTATTAGCTCGGTGTATAGAGTATAAGGCACCCCACTCGTGAATGTGGGACGAACCCATTTCAGTAGAATTGTAGGATACCCCAGCCAGGTGGCGTTGAAGTCGACTTTAATACCCGACGGGATCTTGCATAGAGGGTCTGGAATTTAAAGTATCTGGCACAGCGATGTACGCTAATCTTCGCGGTTAGTCTAGTCTGAAGGCGCTATATTGTTGCCTCTGATGAACTATGTGATACCACAGGATCTGATTGATTCTGTATAGTTACTAGTCATGGACTAGATAGTACGAGTCACTAAATGGCTTACATGCACCTATGAAGGGATGATATAACCATGGACATGTAAATCATGATGATAAGCTGCATCATGCGTATGGTACATGCGGGGAGTGGTGCTATTGCCACAACGATTCCATTTCACTGATATGTTTTTGAGTGTAATGATACTTACCTTCTAGTCATACAAAGGAATAATCTAGCAAGCTCTATCAACAATTAACTCGAACCCGAAGGATCACAGATCATATGAGCGTTTGGTTTGCGCGCCGACAAAATGACGATACTATCTTAAACTCCGTTCCTCTTGAAGTCAACCTGCATGTATGTACTGTACATACAAAATTTTCAGGAGATCATATAATCGTAGAGAGTACTCCATATATCAACCACCGTGACACGTAACTTAATCTTATATGTAAATGCTTTTAGTGCTCACAGCTAAGGCATCCTGGAAAGCGCATCGCAGTGACTACCAGCACATTATGTCCATTCATTGCATTGGCTATATACATAAAAACCCCACCGCAAGACACTATAACTATATACTGACATCAGACCCTGAAGCTCGCCTCATTCTGCAGCAGGAACTGAGCGGTATCATCTCTAAAATCATCCGCCAACAAGGACGACGAATCCGCAAAGAACTGCACCAAAGTCTGGTTTTCGCTCCATTGCGGCCACTCCATTTGACCGGACCCCTCGTTCGGATCGAGGTCGTATATAAATGAGAGATAGTACGAGTGGATCGCCTGTGAAGCGTGGTCGGGCAGGATACCGAAGAATACCTGCACGATGTCACTGCCATGGCAGGTTCCGATGAAAGGAGTCCCGTGGTCGTACGAGGCGAGGTAGGACCAGAATGGGACGTCGGGATGGACCTTTTGAGAGACGGTCAGGAAGACACGTCGTGTCAGTGTGAAGGTCAAGTCTCCGAGGATAGCTGCCAGACGCATGAACTGCGGGTACCAGTTGTTGGCGTCGGAGGTGCGGAAAGGAGACATGTGCTCGGGGTCATCGGGGTATGTCGCTACTAGTTCTTGAATCTGTTCTCTGGTTGCGTTGTGGAAGAAGATCGTGGAGAGATAGTCGACCACGTCGTCGATCGTGGTCAGGTTGCTTTGGGACAGCGCAAATATCGTTCCCTCGTCTTCCTGATCGCCTATGATGAATGGGACCTTGGCATATTTGCCTTGCTCGACAAGAACGTCGGGCGAATCCGTAAGGACTTTTCCATCTGGTCGAGGTAGATATGCCAGGTCGACGGAATAGTAGCCCAAGATTCCGGGGACAGAGTTCGCCGCGTTCAACAAGTCGGTGTAATCGAGTTCTCGGAGACATTCGAGGGTATCACTCGCTGAATCGCAGCCTGCATTTTTCACAACAGTGTCATATACAACCTGTGCAGAAGGGGTATCGACAGGGTTGGCAGGGACGACACTCCCAGAGTCCATAATCCCTGCACGAAAGAGTGGCTTGCCGTTATAAGTGTTGTCGCCATCGTACAGCAACATCTGGTCCATGACGGAAATCGAGCCTGCAGACTCACCCCAGATGGTGACTTTGTCTGGATCACCACCGAACGCTTCGATGTTGTCGGCAACCCATTGCAGGGCAAGTCTCTGGTCGATTAATCCTAGATTCGATGCCCCATCTTCGAGGACTTCTTTCCCGGGCAAGAATCCAAATCCGCCCACTCTATAGTTCGCGGCGACATATATGATAGGCTTGTCTTTGGCGATAGTTGCCGAGACCATTGGACCTCCATTATATATCTGAGTGGAACCAAGTTCAAACCCTCCTCCGTATATCCAAAACAGCACGGGCAGTTTCGAATCAGCAGTCGCCCCGGCAGGTCGGACTATGTCCAAAGTCAAGCAATCCTCCTTCGCATTCTGGACCGTTTGGAATATTGGAAGATCGGCAATCTCTCCCAGAATATTCGTCGGTATATTCTTCTCGTCAGTACTGAAATAAAATTGTGGACAGGCCGGCGCTATTCCGATTGCATTAACCGTTCCCAGGGGAGATGTCAACGGCTGCGGTGGCTCCAAACGCAAAGAGCCTGTTGGAGGCTGTGCGAAAGGAATGCCAACAAATGTTTCAACATTGGAATCTGTCGCTCCAACAATTGTAGCCTGTGGATGCGCAATCGTCACAATTGGGGAAGACGCCCGTTTAGCAGGAGCGGCAGCGCCAAAGGACACACAAGCCAACAAAGGAATAAGCGTCGTTAACATCATGATAAGTCGTCAAAACAAAACTCCCAATGAACCTGAAGACAATATTCGATACGCTCTTTTTAGTGTCCCTCGAGAATAGCGGCACTATAGTCCGCGCTGAAGAACACCGCCTCCTATCCCAACACAGGTGTGCCCGGACCCGCTCTATCCTCATGATATATATGCTCAGCTGCAACAACCACAAGAGACACTTGATCTCTCACAAATACGCATGGAAGCATGTGTATCCTCGGCAAAATTCAATATTTCTTATGCAAGCTTTGATCAACACCGCACGATCCTTCAGCCACGAGACCCCGCTCCTCCTGAGGATCGGAAGCCGGATGGAATATCTCCCCGCGGACGATCAACGGATCTGTAAGTTATTAACATGTTGCCTACTGTGAAGAAGGGACCGGGCCAGTAAGATTCCAGATATTGCCTCGGAAGGGAGGATCATACTCGATCTTGGTTCAGGAACTAAGACGTTCGCGTGACCATTTCGCGTGTTAGGAGGGATACATTTGACTCGATGATGCGCAGATTTAGTCTTCTTACTGCCTGCTTTAGTCTAGAAATGTTCCGTCGCTAGCGATGCATAAGGGCCGTGCATGGGGGCCTTAACAGGTTCATAAAACAGGTAAAAAGAAAATTATGGAGTAAATATTAAACATGCGATGGAACCACGCGGAACAAACCTGCCATATATAACCATGAGCAGGGAGATAAGCACCATTCGCCACGCGCCCGATAGGTTAATGATATGCTGTGGAATCTTCATAGAATGCAGTCCCTTTCTTCACTGAGACGTTACGGGAGTATCCAGAGCGCATTCCTAGATCAACATACCTAGCCGGGCCGCATACCGACTGAAAACGGAAGCCCTAATAGATACCAAGCTCAAAACGAACCCGGGATCCGAACACATTTGCTATCATACATCTTATAGGCTACTAGATTCAGATGTGATTATACCTCGAAATAAAAAACGGGATATATACCATAGTCTTATGGTATGTCTCGCGTTATGTACGGAGTACGCATCATCAACTTAGCAGAGCGGATATCCGGGGTATATCCGCCCAACCCCGCGCTACCAACCCTGGCGAAACCCCTAGATGCCCCAGACACCTTAATAATAGTTCGTAGTAGGTAACTATCAGTACTAATGTATTCCCGGCAGAAGATTCGGGGAAAACAAGGAAAACGTCATATCCGCCAATCACACGGAAAACATCCTTTTCTTCCTTGACCCATCTTCGGGATACATACCTGAATAGGCATGGATTTCTCTACAAGCTAACTAGATAGCTAGCGGTGAGGGTGTATTGATAATAATCACTTCTGGTTGGGGTTTCTTCTCCGCATCTCGGCTCCGCGTTTGCTTTTGTCTGTTCGCAAGAGGGCGCTAGGTACTTAGGGACTGATCTGCATGCAAGGACTTCGCTAACTGCCGAGGTGGAAGAGCGACTGAGAGATACGGTGAGCTGCACCAGACGAAAATTTGGTTCAAAGCCACTATACGAGACGAAACTTATCTTGCGTTATGTATTGTTCTAGGAACGTTATGTAGAGAAGACATACTTCATAAAAATAAACTGTGGTGTGACAGCATGGGTTCCGCTATGGAGTCTACCGTTACTGTTGAGATATCTAGTGAAAAGGCATGTGATAGACAAGGGATCCATGGATAGTTGCAACACTGCCTGGCGATCTAAGTTATCTTAGCGCCGGTAGGTGGTTGCCGTATCATATTTCATTAACATATGCAACTGCTGTCCTTAGCGGTCAATCGGATACTGTAGAATATTGTCGTGTGATGGCTCTAAGCCAGTCGAATAAAAAGGAGATCTGCTAGTTCGTCTGGTCTGAATTCGAATTTCGCATTTCGCATTTTGTATGCGATGAAAGAGAAATATGAAGAATAGGAATCTGACATGAAAAATGTTATATAGATCAACCACTATCTAATAAGACATGCACGACTTCATCTGAGGAGAAATGCTGAATGAGACGCCTTGAAACAAGTATCTATCCACCGGTGGAGAGCGTATGTATATTCATGAGTAAGATTCTGGTCTCTGAGATTGGGCTTCCGCTTGGTAAGCCTACGCACGTAACGCCTCTTGGGCTGCGTCGTAGTATACATCCAATAGACATCCTGCGGACCATGCCTGGGTAGGTGACTAAATATCTCCCGTTAGTGATGCCAGTCTGTGATGACGGTCCATAGGACGAAAGAGGAATTACTCACCGAATCCGCGCAGTATGCACCAGCCTTGTTTGTTAATTCAGTCAAGCCCTTCCAAGGACTCTCGCGGAGAGCAATCTTGCAGCCATCCAGTCTCCTAGTCACCTGCTGGAACGTCTCCGTCCGCTCCTCGGAAGTTTGCCTGCGCTGAAGATCAAAGTGCAGCAGCGCACGTAAGAAGAAGCCTCGTGGCCAGAGCCATTCCGGGCCCTGGTGGTAGTTCCGACCCTTGGCTGTCGCAAAGTCCGCGGAGTCTTCCGAATTGTTATAATTGGGTCGGTAATTTAGATCAGATGGGTCCAGAGTGGCCATTCCAGTTGGGCCCATTAGAACAGAGTCCGCAATGGACAGCGCATATAGTGCCTTCGATGGGGTGAAGAGCTCAGGGGCGACAGTCATGGCAATTGGAAAGTTTGAGCGAAGCTGGTAATCCTCATAGGGTTTGCCGGATCGATACAGGTCCTTATAAATTCCTCTCCGATTGATAATCGAAGGATCGACATCGTATTCCCCGTCCTCTTTTGGATCAAGAGGAACGTAGTAGCAGCGCTCAAAATTACTCTTGATCTTAGAAACCCAGTCGGCGAACGAGACCAGCTTTCCACTACCAACATCAACTCCCGGATACGGGTAGTCTCCAGCTTCGTGCAGTTCGTTAACCCACTTCAAAGCACTGTAAAGCAGACCTGTAATCTCGATCGCTGCACCGTCCCGGGGCGTTCCGGGCACACCTTTGCTTCCAGCCTTTTCACTCTCTCCCATTTTATCCTGCCATGTGCCGCAATTGGACTGACTGCCGCCAAATATAAGACCCGTCTCCTCCCAATCAACGTTGACATTGATATCAAAGCCTTCTGCTTTCATTTGCCTGTCAAGGTCTGGACCTGCATTGTACTCCCTGAAAGACAGACCGCTGGCATGTCTCTGAAAAGCCTCCTGGATGATATCTTCAATGGTTGAAGACTTAGAATAGGCCTTTGGATCGTCAAACGGGAACCAGGTATCATCATACGGCCTGAAACGTCTTGGGACCTTCTCTTTGAGTATCTGGATTCCGTCAGGTGCCATCTTGGTATAGTCCTGGATGGCCTGGATAAAGAACCACACTGAATCGCGGGAGTTGTATCGGGGATTCTTCCCAGCGCTCAACAAGTTCGGTATCATTCCGTGCTTGAGGACACTTGCGAATGCAAATATGTGTTCTTTGGCATCCTCGAAACGACCTGTGCAGAGGAGCAACCCCCGAAGAGAGATGAAGACATCACGTCCCCAGCAGCGAGCCCACTCGACTGCAAAGTGTGGTAGACCGGCTGCAAGACTGGGGACACTCTTCATCGGCCAGAGCGACGCTGAGGTTACGTATCCAGTCATCTGCACACTGACCATGGCAAGCTGGTGAATGAATTCCTGGCCATGCCGGACGTCCTTGCTGAATAAGCTGATTGCTTGCTCCCAAGCTGCCATGTACGCCCTCTGGACTATCATAGCGAAATATCTCGGCAACAGAAAACTGGGCAGCTTGCGCACGGCATGGAACCTCTCCCGCAACCATACTGCCGGTTCATACAACCGCGTATGGCCCTTCTTTTTGGCCATTTTCTCCAGTCGTTGTACAATATAGTCCAGAGGCCACTGGCCTTGACGCAGATGATCACAAAGAGGATGCGCCAGGTCATTGTATTTGATGATGTTCTCAAGCACACTCCACCATCCCTGCAGACCAGCATAGACCAGGGGGCCGTGGTTAGGAATATTATAGACGCCATCTTCACCCTCACTTAGATCTCTCTCCTCCGCATCGCATCGGTACAACACGAAATTGAGATCGACCAGGTCAAGATCGCTGAAGGCTTCCTTTGCACCCCCCGTAATGAAATTATGCAACCCCTCAGAGTGTTCAGCCCGTGGGATCCATGTTTCAAACAGAGCGATAGATCCTGGGACCAGCTTCTCCGACGCATTGATTGTCGTGTTATCCCCTTCATAAGTGGCTTTAGCACCAGGGATCTGAACAACACGGCTGGGCAAGCCTCTGAGGAATTGCTTATCGGCCAACGTCTCATCCCTTTTCTCTTGGCTGGCGTCAACTTCCAGAAGCCAGCTACCAAGCAACTTCGCCTTTGTCCCTACAAGATGTGTTGGGGCAAGCACTCCGCTCCCATTGCCGTATCCAGGGAAGGCTGTGTGCGCAATCAAGAAAATTCCCTTTCGGGTCTGTGGGTGCACTCGGTGGACAGTGATGTATTCACCGTCGTGGTGGATATGCGTCTCATCATATCCTTGTACGCCCATCATGGTATGCAACCTATTAAGCAGCTTCTTGACACCTCCGATTCCACCTTCGGTAGGTCCACTTACAAGGTGGGCTTGTCCAGAGAAGGCTGAATGGTACAGGCGTGTTTCATGGACCAGATCAACCAGCTTTGGGTATATTTCGTCGTAACCCATGACACTTCCGGTAGCTGAAGCACACATGGCAACCAGTGCCGCGTTGGGGAGAGTATCTCTTGCATCCCGTTTCTGTGCAGGAACCTCGTTGTCGTGCGTGCAATCCATGAAAAGCGCATGCACGGGACTCTGGCGGATATGGGAGATAGTTTCTTTTTCATCCTCTGATTGAGCAGAGCTGACTGCGTGGCTGCTACCTGCTGTCGGAAGATCGAGGTCAAAACTGCCAATCGGTCGGCCTCCATGTCGATGGACGAGACGACTAAGCTCGCCAGTGCTCCACGCTTGCATTGCCTCTCGAATAAGTGCACTCAGACCGAGTCGCTTGACAAAGACGTAGTCGGTCTCTTCGGACCCTGTAAAGAGCTCTGCAAAAACCGTGAGGTTTGGACGCACTTTCCTGGCCTCATCGAGGAGGTACTCAGCCACCGCGAGCGGAGTAGAGTGGCAATTGTCAATGCGGAATCCAGAGAAATACTTGGCCATAAGACGAGTGTAGCGGGCCATATAATCCCAGAGGAAAGGGTTGTCATCTGGACCAGAGCCGTACCGCAGTTTGACACAATCACCCCAGACGATGACCTCTCGACGCAAGTATGCTCTGGAATCGGGTCCTGCATTGTCCCTCATCGCATCAGCATTCCAAATCCAGCCATTGTTCACAAGTGCCAATGCTTTGGGGTTGTGCTTCTTGGTCGTGTCGTTCTGAGGTAGTCGAGTGAAGTAGGTCTCGATCAATGGATTTTCCTTCGTGACGGGCCCCAGCTTTGGGCCATGGTCATCGATGCGAATATATTTGATCCGATTGAAGAGTTGTTCCAGTATTTCAGCCACATCAGCGTCGTACTCTGCATAGAAAGGAACGTTCACCTCGTCAAGGATTTTTCCGACCTCACTCTCGATTGTGGAAGGGTCAGACGACTCATTGGAGCTTCCGAAAACTGCAGCGACTAGACCTGCAACGGCGTTTGGTTTCACTTGACGACTGAATCTGCCGAGAACACGATTCCCATTGACGAGCGCTTTCTCTCGCACATAAGCGGCCTTCCTCTTCAGATCCCATCCCTTGATCTCTTCCTTGTTCTGAACGTCTGGCTCGTCGCTGGCGTTGTTCTTCCATGCATCAGCCACACGCTTGCTCTCTGTCTTGACATCCACGGCATAGTATTCCCAGAGTCGAAGCGCATCAATGACGTGCTTTCGCAAGCCGTTCATCACAGTCACCAGGTCATCGACAGTTTTGAACTCCGTTGGAAGACCCAGCTCTGCCAGGTCAGTTCCGAATTTGATGAGAGCGTCATCGAGTTCCAATGCCGATTCTAGCCATGGAGCAGTCTCCACATTGTATCCTGCCTCCGGATGTTCCTCTAGCCACTTGCTGTTATTGGCTGTGTGATTCCAGACCACGTCAGTGAGCGCCAGGAGTTTATATTGCTTTTCCATCTTCGCGATTAGATCCGCAACATCGTTCTCGCCATTGGGGAAGCATTCAGGGTCAAACTGCAGCTGGTCATAGATGCTGTACGGCGAGTTTGAGTCTCCTCGTTTCATCAACGGCGTGAAATGTACCATATTATACTTCCGTTCGCTGATTCCCCGGAGGTGATTGTCCCAGTCATCTGGATATTTCCCCATAAACTTCGAGATGACTGAAAATATGGACAGGGCGTCCAACGGCAGCGGACTCTCTTGCAACGTGAGCGCTGGCGAGACGTCAACATAGTGTGTAGGCGTCCTTGTCGGTTTGGGGGTGGGCAAGGGCTCTAGAGAAAACTCGGGGAGAGGAGAATAAGTCGTATAGAAAGCAAATGCTCCGGGAGTGGTAATAGGGACGTCAATCTGAATGTTCTTGTTGAAATTTGGTTGAAGACTACGAGAGGCTCGTTAGCAATTGGTGATTAGAAGTTTCCCCTATCTCCAGGACTCACTTGTATCGTCTGAAATCCGAGCGGTCAAAATCGACGCCTTCTTCGGGAATGTTCACCCACAAGCTCCCTTCTCGACATATAGAGCTTGTGCCCTCGATGACGAAACGGAGAATGTACGGAGGATCGGTGGGAGCTGGGAGGTAGATGTAGCCTCCAGGAACGTCCGGTGAGCCATCATCCTTGAGAGGAAGCAGGTATACCTGTCTACCAGCAGCCATTGTCGCGGATGGCTCTTAGACAGGGAGAGCAGGTAGTGAGGGATAGGAAAGGAGTGGGCGGAAACGCGGGAACTATGTACCGCAGAGATCAATGAGCGCGGTAGACAGCGCTCCCCACACCAGCTGAGCGACAGGAGATGAAGAAGGTAAAACCAAAACCAGCTATTTATGGAGGATTGAAAAGCCAGTTCAAACCAAGGAATGGTGAACAGGGCGAGTCTGTCTCGATGGTTCGGGATGAGGCCCAAGCGGGCTTGTGCCTGATGGAGAGTCCCCGCGGGGTCAGTGACATCATCCCCAGTCTGGACCTCGACGGGCCACGCCAGAGACTGAACTAGTTATTAGTTGACACCACCAAGCAAGGACAGCATGTATACAACATTGTTTTATAGATTGAAGCTATCAATGCTGCAAAGGATGTCTTGTAGAAATCTGCAGTGCTACAGTAAGGCAACTACCCCAAACATATGATATACGCATGTCAAATTGAAGCCTTGTAAAATGTATCACATTGGCATTGGCTCTTAACCATGAAAAAAGCAACGCGTTCTATAGAACCTGATCTAGTCTAAAAACATAAGCCATGACGCTTTTCCTCGTGTGAATTCTAATAATGTCGTTTCTAGACGGTCACTTCCCGCCTTTCATCTCTCTAGATGTCTTGTTTTTTGTTTTTTTTTTTTTTT
>JAPVCB010000026.1:2529736-2605183 GCA_029606185.1 Paecilomyces formosus
GCCCTCAAGGATTTCTGTGCGAGGGTTAGTCAGTCGTTGAGCTGGAGTAATTGACGGCGGGGCCATAGATTGGTCCACTTACTGTAAACGGCAGTAAACAGGGGGAATTCATCCTCGAGTCCCTGCTTCTTCAGGTACCTGTTGACCTCCTCGGCGGTCGAAGTACCCTGCAGCTTCTGGCCATTGAGTTCGGTCCTCTCTACCTCCTCGATGCTCTGACCTCTCTCGACACTCAGCTTGGCACAGCGGTAGTTACGGCCACCGTTGCAGCTGGTAATCAGATCAGCAACACCGGCACTCTCTTGCAAGAACGTCCTGGGGTTGATGGTGGCGCTGAAGAACTTGTCACCGAACTTAACCATCTCCAGCAGGCCAACACGCATGACAGCTGCCTTCGCGTTGTCACCCCAGCCCAAGCCTTCGACCCAACCGGCGGCCAGAGCGATGACGTTCTTGAGGGCACCTCCCAACGAGACACCTGCAACGTCGTCGACGACACGCACGTGGAAGTAGGGGCGGTGGAAGAGGGCCTTCCAAGTCTCGTGGTCTACAGGGGGGTACTGCGTGGGCAGTGCTTGCAGCTTGACATCTGCGAGCTGGCCGGAAGTGTCCTTGTGCTCGAAATGGACGATCTCAGTCGTGGACGCGGAGGGGGACGGGGCCTTGGAGTCCAATGGGGGTGGGTGGTAGGCGATACTGGTCTCAGACCAGAGCTCCTTGGCAACCTCAGTCGCGATGTTCGCACCAGACAGGGCACCACAGTAGATTCCAAGCTTCTTGCCAATGGTCTCCGAGAACAGGCTGACACCTTGCTCGTTCACATCGACACCCTTGATGCAGGAGATACCGCGGGCGAACGGCAGGATCTTGCCCTTCAGCTGGTCGCAGATGCGGATGATGAACTGGTGTGGCACGTTAAAGATCAGGATGGTGGCATCGCGAACCGCATCCTCCAGGGAGGGGTTGGCGTGCAAGTTCTTGGGCAGGCCAATACCGGGCAGATACTTGATGTTCTCGTGGTAGTGGTTAATGATCTCCGTCAGGTTGTGGGGGCCCTGGCAGAGAGTATCGGCGGGGTCGAAGTGCTTCGAGTCCTTAGGCACTTCGACCTTCTCCTCGTACACCCACATCTGCACCTCCTCCTGGAAGATGTTGCTGTGTGCAGCTGCATTCTCAGCAACGATCTTGGCAATGGCAGAGCCCCTGGAGGTCTTGTCAGCTATCCTGCGCCCTCTCTTCTTGCAACGTGGTGGAATTCCACCTACCAGTTTCCGGAACCGATCACGGTCACCTTGTGCTTACGCTCGTAGGGTTGAGACGCCATTTTGTTGGATATTGGGGGGTATAATGTCGAAGAAGATTGAGACAAAGTACGGTAGAATCGTGGTGGTGAGGCGAGGATGGGGGATTTATGAGAAGGAAGTGAGGACAAGGAAGAGTAGGTCCTGGAGGTCAGGAACGGCTGTAGTGAGAGGCAATGTCTGGGTCGGATGGGTTGAAACAGAGGGAATAACGTCCGAATAGGTGACCAACGTAGCAAGACGGTCATCCACAGGTTTTCTAGAAAGGACGATACCAGGGTGGAGGGGAGGGACGTATTAAATCACCGTGATTTCAGTCGAGAATTTCACCCACCAGGAACGGGTCAGTGATGTCAAGGGATCCAAAGAACTGCCAATGCTGCTTGGAGGGAACAGTGCGACACTGGGGAAGATCCCGGACCAGCAAGATGAGGCTTGAGTATTCCGATCCTCGTCGACGACGTCAGTGGTGGGGAGTCTTTTTTCGTTGGGCCCGCCCGCCCGCACGTGAGTGGTGTTCCTAATGCGGACCCGATCTTATCGAGGACCTCGGTGAGGGACGCTCTCTGTTCTTTCGGACCACTGTGCTACGAAACGATCCACACGTCGTTGATGAGAATACGACTGGTTAGCTGCTCTTACGTCTTTGGTTGGTCAACTCCAACTGATTGACATTATTAACTAATGTCTGCTTTTGGAGGGGGAGGGGCAAATCCATCATTATCCTCTGCACCTGACGGTTAGTCCCCAGCCGAGGGAACTCTCGCAGAGACGTTGCAGTAGACGACACGATGGCTGGTTCGTTGCCACATAGTCCAATGCAGTCTCTGCTCCAACACGGCCCTATAATTCCCGATCTGATCATCTCCCGGAGAACAAATACGGCATAGCCGACGGATTGACTATAATGAAGTTTAGCAGTCAGGATTGCAAGTCGAGCCGCAGTTGCATACTCTACTCCAGGTAAATTGCATGTCCCAGACGGCGTCCTGACTGGAAAGGGTTGCTCGAGCCGTTGTAGCTAGTAATGCTGACTGCTCTCCCATTGCAGCAGTGTCCTATTCCGTCTACTGTTCAAACTTTATTATGTGATATCTGGCACTGGAGAAATGCTCTCTACAGTGCTGCTTCAGGAATACTGACACAGGACAAAAGCAGTCTTCACGCTGCGTCTAGTTAAGCAACAGCCCTAGTAGTACACTCCTGTATATCCTGTAGGACACTCCAGCAGACCAAGAAAGCTTGAAGGTTGATAACCCAATTGAATGCAACAATGTCCGTACTACGAACACCACGATAAGCAATGGCTGGCCAATGGATAGACCTCGTCCCTGTATGTTACTCGGTCACGCGACACCGGTAGTCAAGGATGGCCACCAGTCGGAAGCGAAAGATATAGTTGCGCTCGAACAGATAAACAGACAGGGGGTGATAAGGCGATAGCAACTCATATTAAACCCATTAAACACGTTGCTCAAGAATGGAATGTTGTCCTTCCTATCATTCGCATTTATCAATGAGCCAATATGAAGGAGCAGCAACGAGCAGCACTGCACATATGAGTATATAGTTGTAGTCGCCATATTGCTCGGGAACTAACGGAGACACCTCCCGACCAATATTCCTTCGACACTGACTGATAGGTCCTTATCGCCGAAAAAATGAGGCGACCTCGACGAAATTATAATGACGTATTTTGAAAGCTACAGGGTACTAAATTCTCGGATGCTAGCCTTTTTTTCCTGCATTTTCAGACATGTACCTACGGGGCGGGTCCCTCCGCAGAACTGTATGCAATGGGTACTGCCGCGAGCGGAGATACAATGCGGAGAAGTCTGGAGTGCGGAGTGACTTTCTGCTTCCTCAGAGATGAAAACGGATGATAGACTGGTTACGTTTCGAAGAGTTGAAGGTCATTATGCATGATGATGTAGGTTGAAAAAAGGAACATTGCAAACACGCCCACCAAGTCCGGAGTAGACTTTTGAAATTTTCTGTGGAGGCAAAGCGGTCATGTACCATAGACAACGGACTAGAGCGTACCGTCGAGACTGAATATGTGAGACGGACTTGAGGCTAAAGACTTTGGGCTTAACGATATGTTCTCACGTCCGCCAATCAACAAGGATACCATCCCTACTATGAGCCAGGGCTCGTGAAGCTCTGCGTCAGAAAAAGGAAACCCGAGTTATCTCCGTAGCATAAGCCATGCAGAAACTAACTAGCTATACACATATTTCAGCATCAAAAGAACAACGTGTCCCGTTGGCAATGAACGGGCTACAGCTGTATTGAGAAAAGGACTGCAATTTTAAACGAGCTGAGCTATCTACCGGGATGGTGGGGATTTTCTCCACTGGATGCTACTCAGGATGCATGTTGCATGTTTATCGCGCAGACTAGAAAAGACAAACGGATAATGTGTAACGCAGGGAGTGGATACTCGCAATTAGCCGTCGGATAGGAAATTATACCCCTCCATGAAACAACGGCTCAGGGTACTCTACCGTAGGTAAGCTCCTCGAGGTTGTCGCATGTCAAGCCACCGATATTCACAATCACGTGGTTTAGGTTTCATTGCTGAGTCGTCTCGTCTAGAGCCCCACCGATCACAGCGTTCCAACGAACAGCCTGTGACACTGGCGGTTACGACGGAGCAGACAAAACTGCATCGACTTCTTGAAGCATGGTAGGTCCAATTCCAGTTAGATAGCATTATACGTACTGACTTCCCTAGGCCCCCATACGCCCGAAGCAGCGGCAAACGTCCGCGAAAAAAGCAGCCAGCGGACGAGGCGTGCTTTTCGAAGACGAATTCCGAACATCGAAAAAGGACAAGCGCACTATTAAGCATTCCACCTTCGTTTCCAAGATCGAAAAGACCAACTCCAAGCCTTCCAAGCGGAGACGAGCCTCGAAAAAGCTCGTTGCGAACTTGGACTCGTTAGCAGACGCGCTCCCAGACGCTGAAGAGACGGAACAAAATGGAGGCAATGGTCAGGTCAACATCATTAAGCACAAGACGTTGAGAACCCGTCCGGGCGCGATGAAGAGGAAGGAAAAGCTCGAGAAGGTGGAGCGTGATCGATTCGTAAAGAACATGGCCCAGTTGGCGGGCGTGGAAGCTGCTGCTGCAAAGTCGAACACCGACGCGGAGCAGCCCTCAGTATCCAACCGGTTCGCGGCTTTGAGAAACTTCATTTCCCAAACGATGGAACAGCAACCAGCGTTCAAGAAGTGAATTTTCTACGGCTACGTCTAAGATTCGCATCTCGGTCCCTACCTTCACCTATACCATATCTCTATGGGTTGCCTCCAGTCAACCCAAACCCCCAAGCTGCACGACTGAAAAGTCTTCACGGGTCCCTTGGTTTCCTCGGTTATGACCTCCAGGAACTAGAGCCCCGTCAGTATTCTATGCCGGGGTCTGCAAGTACTCCAGCGTACAGAAACTGGTAGCAGCGCAGAACTAGCCCGCTGCAAGGAAAAATTTCGCGGCTACGACAAACCAGTGTAAAACCGGCAAAGTACAAACTCTGAGGTTTCTGGATATGATAACTATGCTATGTATTGAAATAAAAAGAGTAATAGATAGAACGCTTCTTTCTCCATCGCAGTAGAAAGAAAAGGAATCAAAAAAGAGTAAAAAGGTAACTTGGAAGAAATTCCTCGTATATTGACCAGACTGGGGCTCGATCCCAGGACCTTATCGGTGTTAACGATACGTGATAACCAACTACACCATCCGGCCAATTGTTGAGATCACGTGTTCTCAGCCGAGTTCATAAAGATAAACATCGGATCGACAAATCAAACATATGGCAAATGGTTTTGGTATCAGAGACGGTCTGCATGACAATACGGATATGTCAGAGATGTTTTAATTCGAATAAGATCCTTTATAACGCTATATACGCTCTGTGTTGGTATTAAACGATCGCGGCCAAGGTAGTCAGTCGATGCCAACCACTCATTTCACGTTCCCGATGTATATATATGTCTTGTATTCGGGACTGCGCTTACGCTGCAGGCCCTCCTTTTCGGACATCAACTACATTTATGGCCCAATCATCGGAACCATGGAGAAAATACAAACACACTTGCCACATCGTCCCTTGTCCTGACTGCGCTGGCGCGGGGCGCTGAGTAGAATTAAATCCATGCAAGAATGCCCAGTTCACTCGGCCTCAAAGCAGACCGTTGCAGTACTCCTGGATATGAGTATATTCTGTGATGAGAGATGAGCCGATATATCAAACTCAATTAGCAGTATTGAGAACTGCATAGGAAATCGATGTTTATCGATCGCCGAGGGACAAGCACTGTTCTTGTCGACAGAAAAGCCGGCCATGGGGTCGGTGAAGTCTTGCTTCAACACAGAGGACTTCATGCAAGGTGAGCAAAAGAACCATCCCGAATTAGCTGCACGGTATAAGCTGACAGAGGAATATCCCGAGAAGTAGGCCTGAAAGCACTCAACAATGAAATGGCAAAAGATGAGATGCTGGCGGCATTCGCACCCATCACTTTCCTATCCACCGGAGGCTTCCTTGCCCTTCGCTTCCTGAAAAACCGCCAAAGTACTGGCGATCTCGATTATCTCCTTGAGCCAGAGTGGTCTAGGGACAATGACATCAAGGCACCCCTGCATGATGCTATAAAGAGGGTTACGAGACGTCTAAATTTCGCCGAAGACTGGCTCAACGACGAAATGGCTTTTTTCGTCCCCATACGTTCGCAGAAACATCTTTTTGACGAAGCCCAAAAACAAAATATCGTCCTTTGGCAAGGAAAGAACCTGCGCATCCTTGCTGTGCCACTAGAGTGGGCACTCGAACGAAAATTGAGACGAATCCATGCTGGAACGCAGGGCCCGAAACGAGGGGCGGACATAAGTGACGCAGTGGCCTTGCTGAAACATATCAGGGACAGAAACGGCGACAGACTGGACATGGAGCGCATCCGAACCTTCAGTATGTGCTCTTATGAACCGCCACCCAACCAACGGACTATGGATCTTATCGCTTTTGCATATCGAAGGACGTACAAGGAGGAAGCTTTCATCGAAGCAGCCGCAATTACTCACAAAAGGAGCAATGGCACTTGTATCTAGAGCGTTGGATGCGAATCATTGCACACTTTCCACCGAATTTCTTCTGGTCCAGCGAATTTGCACTTCACGCGGGGACGGTAATGGAACGATGAACGAGAATGCATATGCTGCTTCATGCCGTACTTGAACTCTTAGCAAAAGTACTCAAGTAGTCCACAAGCGGTTTGCTTCAGACAGTGTAGAAATAGCCCGTGTTGGTGACTATGTTTCGTTTTGCGAATACGGCGCTCTCGCCATCAGTCTCAAGCACCAACCTCCCCAAGGAATCAGTGAACTCTGCTGGGAGGTCTGCAATAGACATCAAATCAATGGCAGGAACGTGCTCAGTCCAGGCGGGTCCTTTCTCTGGGACGAACGGCGGAGGTGGATCGTCAATTGACTCGCGGTAGATTCCCTTGCCGTTGCGCCTCATACCCATACTTAGCCGCCAGTTAAAGGCTTCAACAAGCTCCTCGATAATACAAGCGACAATTGCGTATCGGACATGGTCGTCATCACGCGGATCTGGGATCTGGTCCAAGGCCCATGACTTCCCTGCCTGTTTGAAGAAGTACTCAACCTCCTGCCACATTGCAATATGATGTCTCGCTGCCATGATCTCGTAAATCCTGTAGACAGCTCGGAGAGGCGCATCTCTCCAACGCCAGACTGGTATCGAGCGCATCTGCTTGAGATTTCTAGCTTCCATTCGGGTCTGGAGAAGAGCGGTGTTGTTGACCATGGTCCTGAAGGGAACCTGGTCGGGCAGAGGAAAGTACCATGACGGTATGGGAATGAAAAGGCAAAACAAAGCCAGCCAAGGATGCTTATGACAGGTTCTCAGACGTTGCACGCTTGCACGTATTTGCAGCGGTGTCTCGAAATTGCGGACGAACCTGCGCAGACGATACTGCCAGGTTATCCGTGGTTTTTGTCGGCCATTGGATGGCATGTGTACAGCACCCAGAATTAACTCGAGACGTCAGGGTAATCCTTCTTGTGTTCTGCCACGGAGAACAAACATATCTGTCAGGGTATTTGTTTACAAAAATCGATAAATACCCTCCGATCCATATGGAATACCATAGACAAGGATGGGCGGTGAACCCTCGCACTAAGTACCAAGGCGGGTCCGGAAGCTGCTGATCGAAAATGGTATAGCGCGATCGCGCAGAGGCTATCGATAAGGTCGAAAAAGCATCGACCCCGCGTACCTGATTCTGTTGGACTGGCTGTTGCGCAATCGAAGCAGCAAGAATGGAGGACCTAGAATCCACATGCGCTTCACTGCGTTCACAAATTACAGAGACGGAAACACGGCTAGCTGCCCTCAAACGCCAACTAGACAGTGCGGAAAAGACTCTCGCGGCGCAAGGAACAAATGAGACTTCCAGTGCAGGAACAGACAAACAGCAGAGCTCAAGGAAATGGCCACTTCTTGCAGAGGAATATAGGAGATATGGTAGACAGATGATTGTGCCACAAGTTGGACTAGAGGGTAAGCCTCGCTTACTCATTGATTCAGGGCTTAAGCTAAGTCTACCGGAACAGGTCAGTTGAAGCTTCGTTCATCGTCGGTGTTGATTGTGGGCGCTGGAGGTTTGGGGTGTCCTGCAGCACAATATCTAGCCGGTGTAGGAGTGGGAACACTTGGCTTGGTGGATGGAGATGTGGTTGAACATTCGAACCTGCACCGTCAGGTACTGCATCGGACAAGGAACGTGGGAAAATTGAAGGTAGACAGCGCGATCGAATCTCTTAAAGAGTATGTTACCCATGTACCCTGGTCCACTAGTTCTTTACAGTATACTGATTTATTTCCCTGAACTTAGGCTCAACCCGTACCCCAAGTATGTAGCTCATAGAGCTCACCTTACTCCCGAAGACGCGCCAGAGATATTTAGAAATTACGACATAGTCCTAGACTGCACAGATAACCCTGCGACTCGATACTTGATATCCGATACAGCGGTCCTCTTGGGGAAGCCGCTTGTCTCGGCTTCTGCGTTGAGAACGGAGGGTCAGCTCATGGTCTTGAACAATCCGCCTCAACCTCCTGGTGAAAAGGCCGGGGGCCCCTGCTATCGCTGTGTTTTCCCCAAGCCCCCGCCAGCAGATAGTGTTGTGAGCTGCGCAGATGGTGGGATACTGGGCCCCGTAGTTGGGACCATGGGGGTGTTGCAAGCGTTGGAAGCCATCAAGGTCATCACCGGTTACGGCTCTGCAGACAACGCAAATGGGGGAGTGGCACCCTCTCCCTCTCTACACATATTCTCTGCATACTCTTCCCCCCCTTTTCGCACAATCCGTCTACGGCCCCGTCGTGCGAATTGCGCCGCTTGCTCAGCCAATGCTACTGTATCACTCGAGTCCCTTCGCAGTGGTTCTACGGACTACGTCCTTTTCTGTGGCTCAGCCACTACTTCATCACTACTTTCTCCGGAGGAGCGTATTTCTGCCAAGGATCTCCAGAAGGCGTTAGGCTCTTTGTCGAACGGAACGGAAAATGAGAACCGTGGTTCTCATACAATCATAGACGTGCGTGACAATGTTCAATTTGATATATGTAGATTGGACAGAAGCGTCAACGTTCCGATCTCCAAGATCCTGTCGTCTGCAGCACAGCCCATACCGCAGGATGAACTGGCTGAAGCCAAGCTTCCGGACTGGATCCCTGCAGAAGTCGCGACAGGCTCTGAGAGCCCGATCTATGTAGTGTGCCGACTGGGAAACGATTCCCAAGTAGCCGTCAAGAAGCTGAAGGAGGTGGGTCTCGACAGAGCGGGATCCAGATTCATCGGGGATATCCGCGGGGGACTGCGCGCATGGCGAGATGAGGTCGACCCAGAGTTTCCAGATTACTGACGACATTTACCATATATGTCTAATAATTGCGGAATAAACTCCATGAGATATGAATCCGATACGCGTCTCATATGCTGTCGTTAGTTGGGCTCATCATTATTATGTACAAAGATGGAGCAGAAGAACCAGTAAATCTTAGATATGTGCGAGGATGATCAACATAGGGGTATCGTGCATATAAAAAGACTGAACGCAGTGATGAGAACATTCTCATGCTGTAACATTCACAGGTGCATTCTCCAGCCATGCCCACTCGACTTTCACCCTCCCCTGCTCGAGATTGGCCAATTTGGAGAAGACGCTGCGCGTAGTGTCGATATCCGTGGCTTTACAACCGACGCCTGCATCAAATAAACTTGTTAGAACAGAGACAACCTCACTCATGCATCCACCATAACGTGGAACGACGCTTGCGATTGAACGATGGATAGACAGATGGATGGGGTACGTACATCGATCTACAACCTTGACATCGACACTCTTGCCATCTCTTCGTAATCGGATCTTCATACCGCAAAGCGGGTTCTGATTTGGGTCTGACCCTGTCGATGCAGCGTCGAACACTAGGTGCGATACCGCGCAGATGGAATCTGAGCCGGAACTGGTGATGCCGCAGGACCCAAGAGCCGGGTCGTAATAAGTGAGGTCGCCAGTATAAGGACCGCCGTGGTTGGTGGGTAAAGGCAGATTGGAGACGCCACTGGCCAGAATATGTATTAGCGTGGATAGTCATGATATAATATCCAAGGCAATGCGATCAATGGTAGAATGGAGAGTTGTATGTGTGCGCAAACTCACTTCTTCCCAACGGTCAAGCCCACAGCAAGGCCAATTATTAGCGCGAGGAGTATGACAGCACCAATTCCACCGAGGAGTAGTAGACGATTTCGCCTGTTATTGGCAAAAGGCAATTTGACTGTTTTCTTAAAGATCGTGACTTCACTCAATGCGACCCATTTCGGAGTTGTCTTTTCGCCGTAGTCGTGGTAGGTATGCGAGATGTCGCCAGTGTCATCTGGACTCACGACTGGAGCTGGAGGCGTAGCTGGAGCACGCGACGTCTGAGGAGCTGCTCCAACTGGTTTGCGCCTGGGAACTGAGGCCAGTGGGTGCTGGCGCGACTGGTTCTGTTCGATATCGGGCTGTTCCATGGCAGGCGCATCAGTGGTATCAGTGGGACTAGATAGCTCTGACGTCCGAGAAACGCATTGTCTGGTACAACAATACTGGAGGCGCAATTAGAGCAATTGCGCGGTTTCTCTTTGGCAAAACGCGCAGCCAGAAGGATCAGACGATGCCATCGCCATGCTCGAGACGATCATCGCGACGCACAGCTGGGGAATCCGAATCCGGGGAGAGCACTTCAGGGGCTGGCCAATCAGAAGATCAGATTCACATCTGCAGCTGAGTCATCATATACATAAATCAGCGTATGGGATCATTTCCTGTCTTCTGGGACATGAAAATACGCCCGGTTATTGTGTTCCCCATGGGATTGATTCCCACTTTTCAATAGCGAGTTCTCTTTTTATTTCGTGGCTTCGGCTACTTAATAAGGTTTAGAATATGATGACAACATCAGTTACGCAGAGTATACTGCACAAAGCGGTGTAACCTAAGGCCAACCAGGAAACTTAACGGCAAAACCATACTTCAGTTCTGTCTCAACTGGGTAGCTCACCTCCCCTCACTTCATTCCTGTACTTCACGTTTACTTTACCTGAAGGCTTTGTAGTCTTCTCTGACCTGCTAGGAATCCCCCCCCCTTTTTTTTTTTTTTTTTTCTCCTCAGACTGCGTCTATAGGTACACGCAATATCTTGTCAAAAGACGACTCGTCTGAACAAGACTCCGTCAACATGGCGAGGCCTAAGCTACCAGCTGCCCAGGTGGCAGACGCAGAGAGTCGCACTCCAGAGCAAATATTTTCTGTGTCTATGTTCGCCTCTCCAGAAGATCTTTACAAACATGCTCTAAACATTCTCTCTACTGCCACATCTCACCAAGAACTCGTTTACAAAAACGTTCCACCAGCCTGGGCGCAGACCATATTAGATCGCCTCGACAACAGGTTTGAAGGTAGATTCAGGTAAGATACATTTCTGAAGCTTTCTGTCCGATATTCCAAAAAACTGATCATTTACTTTCTCTTTTGTTTCCTCATCCCACAGAAAAAACTACAACTCTGTCACATCCACTGTCTGGATTCGAATTATGCCTACGCGAATCCATGATTGCCATCACACTTGGGCGATCACACAGAAAGGACGCTGGAACCGTGCTGGCTTGACGACACCTACCGAGGATGAGGAGCTGAATTTCTTCGTCGGTACAAGTAAGCCTGAATCTTATCGACCACATGATTAACCATTTTAACAACGTTACTAGCTATTCCGTTTGCCACTGGGCCCTATTCAAACTCCACAAAGGAGCCAGATCTGTTGATCCAACCAAACGGCCAACCATTTCCATCTGTCGTGATAGAATCCGGTTGGTCTGAATCTCTGTCGCGACTCCAAGACGATATGAATCTCTGGCTTGTGGGTGGCCAGGGGCAAGTAAAGGCCACAATCATACTCAACTGGCAGCGAGTCGGAAACACAGACATGGTTCGAGGAAGTGTCTACCTATACACGCTGGACAGGAACGGGATACCACATTTACGACAACATATAACCGTCTTCCCAGCCCCCGCTCCTCCCCAAGCTGCAAGTGAGCAACTTGTCCTGTCTCGAAGAGAGATTTTCGGGGGTAACGTTTTTCAAGGTCAGAATCCAAATGACCAGTTTGCCTTTTCTATCGACCTGCTCCGCCAGAAGGCAACTACCCTGTTGGCATTAATGAATCTTGTTCCTGCATAACGCCTTTGTGTGTCAGAATCTTCATCCGCAGAGACCTTTTCCTAATACTTTCCCCTTTTCAATAACACTCTTCTGTTTATTTCTATTTCCCCCCCTGTTTCCAGTTATTGGCACAGTTTAATAGTGCAATAATATCTAATACAAATTCATCCACAAGTAGTAGCTACTAACTAGGATAGTCACAACTGGTTATTTTCATTGATCGTCTATTGAGTATCCGTTAATATTTTCCTCTAGAGAGTCATCCTGACACCGAATATCACGGGTCTCACTCTCAATTGCTTAATGCAGGCGCCTGGTTGAAGTGAGCTGAGACCAAGGACCGGTAACAACAGCGAGCATCTCGGGCCGGAATACGATAGCTACGGCACGAATGATCTAGCTATGTCGGCTCCTTTGGTAGCAGTGATGGACCCTGTGGCGTTGCAGTCCCTGTTCCTGGCTGTGGATAATAACAATTCAAGACCATGTGTTAATTTAGCCGGGTGGTCTGCTAGTCGGACTTGCTCCGATCTGCCCTGCTGGATCATCGCGGGGTTGTCCGTTGTCGTGGGGAACTCGAGCTATTGTCACGATCATGTCAATGCGATCCGATCGTATGTTTCTGTAGCTACATTTAATTCTCTGTGACCCCCACGGCATTTGTGATCTCTGCTGAATATAATAATCATTCCTTATTCTCATCGATCGCTCTCTGACACGCATTGTCCTGCCAAAAAAAGCATTCGAGCTTCCTGTGATACCCCGCATACATCATCTTCTGAATTTATTCTACTCACCATGTCCACAAAGCCTACCGTCGGCTTTGTCGGCCTGGGTGCCATGGGCTTTGGCATGGCCACCCATCTCGTGAAGCAGGGGTATCCCGTTAAGGGATTCGACGTCTTTGAGAAGTCGCGCGAGCGCTTCCGTGAAGCTGGTGGCATTGCAGTGTCCTCGCTGCGGGAATCCGCAGAGGGCAACTTGTACTACGTCTGTATGGTGGCCTCAGCACCACAGGCCCAGGAGGTCTTGTTCAATAAGGAGACAGGAATTATAAACGGTTCGTATTCTTGCAGAGCGTCCGGTGTTTCTTTCTGACCGGTCTATAGTTCTGCCCCAGGGTGCAACATTCCTCCTCTGCTCAACAGTCCCCTCATCCTATGCGCAATCGGTCGCTCAGCAGCTCAAGGAACATGGCCGGGATGACATTTACTTCATTGACAGTCCCGTCTCTGGAGGTGCTAAACGAGCTGCAGACGGCACGCTCTCCATTATGGCTGGCGCATCGGATGCTGCCCTTGAGAAGGGCAAGTTCCTTCTACAGGAGATGTCAGACTCGAACAAGCTGTATCTTGTCCCCGGAGGTATTGGAGCGGGCAGTAACATGAAGATGGTCCACCAAGTCCTGGCTGGAATTCATATCCTCGGAGCCAGCGAAGCCATGGGCCTTGCGGCTCGACTGGGCCTGAGTGCGAAGGAGACCGCCGATGCCATCATCAACTCGGAATCTTGGACATGGATGCATGAAAACCGCTTTCCCCGGATGCTCGAAGAGGACTGGAACCCCGGCGCGAGTGCGCTGACAATTATTCTGAAGGATGTGGTAGGTGTTCCAAACCGCTTTGAGTTGATACTGTCATTCGAATATTAACATAGTCTTACAGGGAATCATCACTGCCACGGCACGCCTGCACAAATTCCCGACCCCCCTTTCCTCTACCGCCGAGCAAACATACCTCTCTGGCGTGCTCTTTGGCTATGGCCCGAAGGACGACTCCGCCATGGTCCGTCTATACTTCCCTGAACCCATTGCCCAAGTGAGCAGTACGAAATCGGCTGCGGAGAAGGAGTCTGCTCTGAACCTGGTCAAGAGCCTTCTTGTCAACGTGAATATCGTTGCTGCCGCTGAGGCCATTTCCTTTGCGCGCCACCTTAAGGTCGATCTGCAGCAGTTTTATGGTCTGGTCAACGAGGCTGCTGGTGCCAGTGCGCAGTTCAAGGCCCGCGGCCCGGAGATGATTGAGGGTTTAAAGGAGGGCGAGGCGCCCGCGGGAACGCTCACCGTAGATGATGCAGTCAAGGAGCTGTCCACGGTGGTCGCGCAGGCTAGACAGCTGAACTGCCCGTTGCACCTAGCTGGTGAGGCGCTGACACTGTTCACGTTTGCGCAGCGAAGAGGGTATGGCAGAGAGACAGCCGCGAACGTGCTGAAGGTGTGGGAGAACTAAGGATGAATCAAATAAGTAGCATCTATTCGATTGGTTATATGTATATAGAGATGTTCATTTAATGAGAATCGTGCTTGGAACAAAGCACTGCATACAGCAACTACGAAAATACTGTACGAGTCTTTGAATCGCTGTAATCTCTGCCCGTTCCTCCATACACAATTGCCCTCAAAAAATTCCGACAGTCCCTCTGTCCACTTTTACTCCCGTTTAACCCACATGCCATCGCAGATTGCATGGCTACAATGAACCCAAACGAATCTCAGACTTGGTCGGATGATTCCAACACAGAAAATTCCCGTTGAGCCCCTCCATCGCCTCTCACAATTCCCCCACTCTGACTATCTGCCACCCCCACGAAAAAACCCCATCGCGACCATAAAAATCGGCCATCCAAGCGCAGAAACAAGTGAACAATCCTCGGAGTTATCCCGACTAGAACACACGGGCCTCCATCGGCAGCTGGCTGTCTGTTTGCTCTCGATGCTGTGATGTTCTCCCCGACCCCGCGACGTGAGGGGCATCGGACAGTATTCCGGCACTGCAGATGATCATCTAGATGGATAATTTCAGGAAGTGACACTTATAAGCAGGAATTGACCCGATTTTGACTGGTAGTTTATTGTATAGGAAAGTATCATATCGCACGCCTTGGGCATTCTGTGAGATTACATTGCATTCTGCTGATTCGATACCGATTACGTCGTTGTCTGTTTGTTTAACTACTTCATACCCCTCACTGGACGAAATTGTCTCTGGGATTAGTTTTACGTCTATCCATCTGCTGCAATCAATCTGGGAAGAGAATAGAAACGACGTACCATATACAACATGCCTCACCCGTCTCTCAAAAACAACCGCGCCCTCACCATCCTCGACAATGCCCTGGCCGGCGGCTACGGCATCCCCGGGATGTGCTGCTACAACGTCGAAGGCATCCTCGCGACCGTCCGCGCAGCTGAAGCCAAGAAGTCGCCAGCCATGATCCTCCTCTTCCCCTGGGCCATCCACTTCGCCGATGGCCTGCTCGTCCACGCTGCTGCCGAAGCAGCTCGTAACGCCTCCGTGCCCGTCACCGTGCACATGGACCACGCGCAGACGCCCGAGATCATCCGTCGCGCGGCCGACATGGGCGGGTTCGACTCCATCATGGTCGACATGTCGCATTACGAAAAGGCGGAGAATCTGGCCAAGACAAAGGAACTCACGGCGTACTGTCACGAGCGAGGAATCGCGACGGAGGCTGAGCCCGGACGCATCGAGGGCGGAGAGGACGGTGTGGCTGACACGGCCGATCTGGAGGGACTCCTCACTACCCCGGAGGAGAGTCAGGAGTTCGTCGATACGGGCATCGACTGGCTCGCTCCGGCATTCGGGAACGTGCATGGCTCCTATGGCCCTCGGGGCATCCAGCTCGAGTACGACCGGTTGGAAAGCATCAATCGCGCCGTCGGCAATAAGGTCCGTATCGTGCTGCATGGTGCGGATCCCTTCACGACAGAGATTTTCCAGAAGTGCATCAAGCACGGCGTGTCCAAGATCAACATCAACAAGGTCATGAATAATGAGTATACGCGCGTGCAGGCAGAGAGGTCGGGTAAAGCGCCCTTGACGACGGTCATTGAGGAGGCTACCACTGCCATGCAGAAGGCTGTTGAGAGGTGTATGGATATGGTCGGTTCGACGGGGAAGGCTTAGTCGGTGTAGGAATGGTGTATAAGCGAATTTCTGGCGTATATAGACGTTGCCACTGCATGAATTATGGTTGTTTTCGTTCCTGGAGTCAGAGTAATTCTAGATAAAATGAAGTAGTACGCAACATGAAGGTAGCAGATGAATAAGCTCGATTCTTTTGAAATATACAAGCCAGGTGCTCCGATATGTATATTAAACTATTTATGCACATCCAAAATATATCCACAGAACGCCCCCGTGTGTGAACAGGTATTCACAGAATGTTAAGGTTGATTGGAACGCAGCCAAAGTTGATCAGTCCGTTCTGCACAAAGAGAGCTTGTTAGCGTCCATCATCATAGAGACATTGCGACTTAGATTCGTAACACTTGAATTCCAAGGAGGAACCAAGAAAATCAACTTACGTATGTATTATTCGAACAGCACACGGCATTGGAGTTGCACCGGGTTCCCATATCGATAACTTCACCGAGAGTTGTGATGGGCGTGCCTGGAATTGTCAATACGTTAGCATTGTGCTGCGATGTATGCGCTGTCATGGATTTGCAGTGCATGTAAATTCTCGCGGACGAGCAATGTATATGATAAGAAGGGTTGTACTAACAAGTCAGTCCAACAGGTCCCTTGGCCTCTTCTGGGCTAAGGCCGATCTTGCCTAGAGCCGAAACGGCGTTCGTGTCTGTGGTGTTGGCGATGGTCTCGCAGCAGTGTGCTTGTGAATTAGCATCGCATCCGTCACGGGCAGAGAGGATGTGGTTTGCCGGGGCAGCGGTTGCTGAGATGGCGAAGAGAGCCATGGACAGAAGGACAGAGAAATGCATCGTGAATGGATTTGTTTTTGAGAAGTGGATTGCGTGGTTATAGTTATGGGAACAATTGGATAGGTTTTTGGAAAAAGACCGGACGTGGCTGTTTCTTCCACACTCTTCGATGTATGTATGTACTTGATGACCGGGATTATTATTTACTGTGTCAGAAAGGAGTATGTATCTGGATGCTTTGGGGCATAGGCAAATAAGTACTCCAAGTAGCTGAACATCCATCAGAGAGCCCCAGAGGCTACGCACAAGACTCCCCATTCAGCCCGCTAGATAGTGATAATTAGTTGATCATCTCGTGTCCAAACAGGGAATTGGATGATGGGGCTCGGAGGTGGGCTGCCAGATAATTAGGTACCGGTCATAATCCCCATCGCCAAACTGCGTACAGATCAAACCAGGATGCAGGTGCCTCCATCCCCTTGCGGAGGGCACATTAAGCAGTAGCAATAGTTCACAATTAGAGCTGACCATAGCTGAACCTTCTGCTCATCCATTATCCAGTAGCGATGCTTTAGTTGATGCTCATTATGCAAGACGATCGATAGAATCTCAAAGGCTTGGACTTGAGCAGAAGCACAGACTTGGCGATCGTGAGAGCCTCTAGGGACCACATCCGATCAGGGGAAAATCAGGAACCAGCAGAGCTATCGCAGCCACGATGATGAAGGCGCAGACGCTGTGGCCTACCAGAGATCGCGATCGATGTGGGCTGTGGAGAGCTGTTCGTCTTAGTTTCGAGATCATCAAAAAGCCAATTTCGGTGCTGATGAACGGAATCCCGTCCCGGTTGGTCGCCTGAGAAGGTAGTTCATCTTATTATTTATGGATTAGTTAGTTGTCGGATTGGATTGGATTTAGAGCGATTTGATCAGTCAGATCGAGCAGATTGACTGCGATAGGTCAGCTAAGCACTGTGAGGTTCGCTTGTTGCAGGCTATGTGCTTGTTGTTAAACCATCTTTGTGGGTTGAGATTGAAGATAACTTCATACTGGAACATATCTCTTTCTGACAAGGAACAATACAACGTAAGCTTATTGTCCAGCGAGGATTGCTTATTTGACGAAACTAGGTATATTACGGCAAAGCCTTTGAGATTGATTCTTCATCCCGAGATCCCATTGACATGGCTGCAAGGAGCAAGGGGCAATCTGCGATGAACAGAGGGAGGGGAGGCTTGGTGCTCCCGAAGGCAAAGCGGTAGGGGTACCCAGGGCATGATCATATTGTCAGTTCCTAATCAGCAGTCCATCATCACCTCTATTCATGCTCAAGTTGTATTCCGTACTTCTATCGTGTTTTGATGTTGTGTATCTTCTTAACGGACGGGCTATGATATTAGTGCCTGAGGTATCCAGGCGCTCGTGTGCTTTGTCAGCGGATCTGCGCTCGGTGTCTTTTTGCTGCGATACATGCTAATGCGGGCACATAACGACCACCCAGCCAAAGGAAAAGAATGAAAATATTATTTCTTAGTATCTTTATTCCTATAATCTGATGCGGCGCTCGTGGTAAGGTGTTGAGCCTGATCTCCTGATATGCGCCCGTTCCAAGTACGGTGATTAATATGGACGACAACCCGGTTCCCTCGTCGACAGAAAGCAACAACCAGCTGGCTGGGCAAGCATGTTTAAATTGCAAAGGAAGCAAGAAGAAATGCGATAGGGGTCTTCCCGGCTGTAGTCGCTGTGTAAGGTAGTACTCGGGGTCTTGAAATGCTCTCCATGCCCCCTGCATCGGCACTGACCCGTCAGACAGACAGTCGATCTCGTGCATATATGATGCGCAGTCTTCGAAGGGCGCCATCGCAAGACTGGAGTCCAAATTGGATGAGGTATACGCTCGTTTAGATAGACTTGAATCGTTCATTCCCAATTCTCAAAATGGCGACACCGAAATGCCAACCGTTGCCACTGTGTCCTCTGAGCCGCCAGCATATCACCACACCCAGCGTGAGCAAGACAGCGATGGTGACACGGATAGACCGAAATGGCAATTCAATTATTCTCTTCTATCATCACAGATGAGCCATTTCCTATTGAACATCATGGGACAGATTCTACAGGAGAATCTTACCACTGAAAAGCAAATACTGGACAACTACTGGCAAACTGTCCATAAATGGCTACCAATCGTTCCATCAGCAAATGTTCAAAGAATTGTCGACAATAATGAGCTGCATAATGGCTCAAATGCAGGATGCGCACTGCTCATACTATCAATGTTTCTTGTTGCAGAAAAGCAAACCCATGCTGCAGCTACGGTTTGGAATACCGAGTCTGTATATCGGACATGTAAAAATCAATTCACGACGCTTTTGTCATCTGCGGAAAAAAGTCTCTACACGGTGCAGGCAGGAGTATTGATCACAGTGTTTGAATATACTCAGGATCTCATTGATGATGCATATGCTACCCTGGGAATATGTGTCAGGACGGCTCACACGCAAGGGTATCATCAGCTACGGCCTCCATCCCACCCCGCACAAGAAGATTCTGATATACAGATTGGAGCGAAACACCAAACATGGTGGGCTATCATTATACTGGAAAGGTAGATGACTACATCCGGTGGCCGAGGCATTCTCGCTGACTCAATGCAAGATATATGAACACGCCGGCTTTCGGAGTCCCTCAACAGTCAATGATCACTCCACTAGAGAATGAGATGTCTCTCGTTAATATCCCTGGGGCAGATGTGGTTTCGTCCCCTGCTGACTTGTTCACCCTTGAGGTGGAAGCTGTGAGCCTTTTGCATAGGGTGCATGAGTTCATGCGAGAGCACGCGGGAAGCGATACTCTGCCGTTTCGACAGGCTCTGGATATCGACCGTGGACTTACTGCTTTGCTATGCAAACTGCAGCTCCGACAGTATTGCGCGATCCCTTTTCGATACTGCTTTGCTAGCCTCACCTGGTAAGTGCCCGTTTATAGGCTTTCGTCGTTCTAATACTAATACTCCGGGTAGCGCTTCGATTCTTCTCAACACGTTGTGTCTTTGCCGGGCAAAAGCAATGGGAGAAAAGAGCTACATCGAAATATCCACGATAAGCCTTCAGGACAATGTATTCGGTTCTACTACTGCCGTCAAACCTCTGTTGGCAGCCATTTCCAAGGGCGCTGTTCCGATCGAGTCGGTTAACCCCTTCTGGAGCCGCGTTGCTCTCCAGGCTGAGCTGACACAGCAGGCTTTTATTGAAGATCCTGCGAACAGACATACTCTTTTCGTAGAATTGCTGCAGATTATGTCAAGCAGACACAAGATTGCAGGCAAGTTACATTCCTAAAGTCCAATGGAGCCTGGCCCTAACCATGCAATAGAGAGTTTCCTACGTCTGCTGTAAAGTGAGCACTTGTGTATTCTCTCACGCTTCTGCTACGATTGCCCAATACGCAGCTCTGTAAGCTAGATCTTAACCAAGAATAAAATCCTATGCAGAAACATAACTACAATAATAATTTTAGAATGGATTCTAATACTTTACATTATTAGCTTCCCTTGTCTGCTGACTGTATTAGATAGGTGAGGCTGTTGCGGTCTTGAAGAAACGCATATACTTTCTACTTCAGTGGATTATATCCTTTACCCGGACAGAATAAAGAAGACGAGTAACGATTATGGTTGACACGCCTCCAAGACAGACCGAGCCGAGGAAAGGAATTGCAACCACCTCGGATGTAGAGGCGCCTCGAAGCGCGACAGTATCAGAACAATCTGCTCGTAGGATAGTTGGCCAGAGACGGATTCAATAAAGCTTTCAAACGACACTATCTCACTCATTAGCTCACAGCATCCATTCCACAGTCGTGTACAATCACTTACAAGTGAGAAGCCTTGATTGTGTCCAAATGTCCCCAAAATGCTTGAGCTGTAGATGAAGAACGGTTTATGTCGTGATCGATCTTTGATCGCAGATTGTCATCCAACATGCCCGATTTTCTGTGGAGATCGAGGAAGATGAGAGCCGTGAAAATAGTGAAGGTTATTGCTGGATCCACTGTGAGGCAGAATGCACTATCCCACTGCTCCGCTAGTGAGGCTATGTCCTGACAAGTCTCGAGAACTCGCTGCCAGCTTGCCAGCCAGTCGTCCGCTTGCTGTTGGCCACAGTCCACGAGTGACAGAAGCAACTGAGCCATTCGCAGCAGGAAGATAGTTATCAACCTGGCATGATGGTCAGCCGGGCGCTCGTTTGAGAAAGCATTGCGCCGGGGGTTGAGCCAGCCGAGTGGAAGGGCAAGACGAAGAGTCGCCAGCTGCCGCTTGACATTTGTAACTTGGGCCACTATTCCATCTTTCCATCGTAGTAAGTGCATGCGCACAACCAGGCCGGCCTGGCGTATGATTGCAATAATGATATTATGAACGTTAGTCAGCAGCGTCTCCTTTTCTGATAGGATGGCAGGAAGGAGTTTTGATAGACCCTCAGAGTTAGGCGGCAGAAAGATTCCTTCAAAAGGATCCTGGTTATGACCCAGGTTCCAGGATGTATTGATGACCGAATCATCAATCAGATACGGCGTCCCAGCAGATAGATTCGAGTAGGTGTCGAGGCGGTATAGACACCACCAGAGCGATCGCCATTCTTGGATATCTGCATTACTAACTGTTGTCCACTCAGGGTACAGGACACGGATGTGATCAAGGCGATCTAGCCCTATATGATAGGCCATGCGCGTCACTCTACCTATGCGAAGCCAGGACTGATGCCCTGGGAATTGATGGAACTCATAAAAGGCCAGCAGGTAAGCTTTGCGGAACTGGTCGAGTGACGAAGCATTCCCGACTAGGTCATCCTCTAACAAGCTTGAACTGAGGAGTGAATCCAGACCGGCATCGAGTCTTAGCCGGTCGTTTGTGCCGGAAAATTGAGTAAGTTTTGCTGCAATTACAGCCATAGTGCAAATCAGATCTTGGCTGCATAGCGAGCTGCGATAACGATGGAGACACCGTTCTTTTGAGAAAATAGGGTTGGCATCTTGGGCAATATCGAAGAACCTTACAATGCTGAGATAGCCACAAGATTTTAGCTTTATGTCTGAAGCACCGTGGGGTCAATACGCACAGATACTCTTCCTGATCTGAGGAGAAGTTCAGATAGCTAGCATTTGAGGGTGTACTGCTTGCCTCCTCGGGGGCAACACCGCTGACGGATGATGGCTCGTTAGAGGCACGCAGACAAGCTCAGTATTAGGGGGAGCACCTGAGCCTGTACAGAAATCCGCATTGTCTATTTTGTAGAGGAAAGATATCGGTGTTCTGAAAGATGTGAGAGTCGACAGCGCGGATTATGGATCAGATACTCAAACATGGAAAGCCAAGCTGTCCTGCGGTCGGACAATCGTAGCTGATGCGTACATCGCTACGACGGGAGTCATTCCCAACAACCAATTTATTCCAAGAAGCTTCTTGAATCCTGAAGGCTGGGTCAATGTTGATGAGCAGCTTAGAGTTGTGGAAGACGGAGTAAGTCGCAGTGACACCTACGCTGTTGGTGATATCACTTGTCACCCCGATCGACTTCTCTCCAGGGCATCACTCCAAGGAGAGACCGTAGCGTCAAACATTGCCGCCAATATTGCGAGGGAGACCCACATCACTACATACTCGGCAGAGGCGCAGAAGAAGATGATGGTTGTCCCGGTAGGACAGTCGACGGGGCCGGGACATCTGGGGGGTTGGACACTTTTCGGGTGTATCGTTTGGTTCTTCAAGGGCAAGGACTTCTTAGTTTACGAAGCGCCTAAGTTTCTGAGCCGCCAAATGAAGTGACCAGTTGTATTGCAGCTAGTACTAGTATATCTACAATAAAGCCACGTTCTCTAACTGCATTTTATATCAAAAGCGTCCAAATTAGCTGGCTTTATTATCACCAAAATCCCTAGGTAGCTCAGGGCCCCAAACAGACAACGGTCCAACCGGTTCCCTGCGTGTCGGATTATCCTGGTTCACCACATCGCCATCCGCGTAATGCTCGATCTTGAACTTGGAACTGCCGTACCAGTAATCGAAGATTTGGCTCCCGAGAATATGTCTCCCAACCCCCCAAACACTCTTCCATCCCTTCTTAGCAAGATAACAGTGTCCCATCAACTGGGTATCAAAATCGGCAACCTCAAACGAAGTATGGTGGACGTACGTCTCACGAACAGTCGGCGACGCCCGTTGCAGGAAGAGCGTATGGTGATCGGAAAACCCCTCGCCCAGGTCAAGATGCATGAAGGTCATTACATCCATTTGCGGGAATTGCGGCAGAAATAGGATGTCTGAATGCATGAAATTGAAGTTGTTGGTGTAGAAATCTAACTCCGTCTCGAATTCTTTGCAGACATATCCATAATGTCCGAGTTTGTGCACTAGAGCAGGCCCATCGTGGTACCTTTGGAACTGCCCCTTGCGCGGCTTCTCAAACGGTGTGTTAAATGGCCCCTGGGAGTCGTGTGTCGCTGAAGGAGGCATTGTGTCCTTGACTTCTCGCTCTATCTGCCCGTATACCACATGGAAGAACGTTCCATTAGGCCTCGCAAAGGTAGCCATCGAATCACCACCAGGAGAATCATCTAACTGTTTACTAGTAGTCCCTGGCATAGCAACGGCCTTGTTGAAATTGTCCTCGTCTTTAGCCACAAAGGCAGCTCCCAAGAACCGTGATTTCCGCGTCGAGCTTTGAGATGCTACATAGACATAGGGGTCTTTTCCATATCCTCGATAGTAAATAGTGTTCCCTTTCGATGCTGCCTCCACGAGACCGAAATCTTTAGCAAATTTTCTAAAGCTTTCGAGATCAGCGTGCTCAAAGTAAACGTGTGCGATGCGAGCTAGCTGAACCTTGGATGGGCTGTTCTGTACATTTGGGATGCTCGAGGGAGGCAGGATCCGGTTCTGCCATTTTGATGGAAGAAGGGAAATCAGGTAGAGAATCCAGAGGGACATTACCCTAACTTGTATGCAGTAGCCACGGACATTCACAAATCCATCCACGGAGAGAAAGGTTTGGTTTAATGATAATCTAGTTATGGATGAGCCTTGCGTTCTACGAATATAACTCGAACTTAAGTGTCATCTCTACTCGTTTCCAAATAAGATGAGTTACGTCGAAGCACAACGTACCCCATTCGACTAGTTCTTTAAGATTTGCGACTCTTCTACTTTACAATGAATTCATTTCAATATCTCTGCCATTTCGAGGCGGAAGATGGTGCTACCTTCTTCGCAGAATGTGCCTCCACTAATCCGATGCCAGGGATGTCCCTCGAAGCATATCCAACATTCACAGACATAGTACAAAAACAAAATGCAACGACAGCCACTATAGCTAAGGTTTGGATCTAGTCGAGTATTTAATCACACTCTACACTGAAACTGAGACCATAGCAGCTTCTCCCACCTCTTCCACGGATAGACCTCCCAATTTATTGCGTCGGGCTCAATTACAAGAGCCACGCAAAAGAAGCGAAAGTATGTCACTGTCCACAAATATATCAGTGTTACAAAGTCGGATTCTAACAGCAAACAGCTCAATGTCCCTGCGAATCCGCCTGTATCGACTAAGCCTGCTGCCGCTCTTTCAGCTACAAATGAAACAATTCCAGTCAGTCGATTCTGCGCCTCGCATCTTCCCGACTGGGAGGTAATCCTGTCTGCGTCGCTCAACTAAACGCAACGCAACTGTTAACCAGGGGTACCAGGGGGAACTAGTATTTGTTACCGCGCGTGAATGCCGTAATCTCACACCAGAGGAAGCATCGGAGTATATTCTAGGATACACAATTGGGAATGACCTATCATGCCGCTTTTTCCAGCTCCCTGAACAATCCGGCGGGCAGTTTTTCTATGCAAAGGCTTTCGATAAATTTGCCCCGATAGGACCAGTGCTTGTGAACCCGAGTACCTTCGCTAAAAGTAGGGCAACAGCCAATCTAGTGACTCGGGTCAATGGAGAGGTGAAGCAAAATACAACTATCCGGACAGACATGATATTCACACCAGAACGAGTTCTTAGCTGGATGAGCCAGAGTAAGCTCGCCTCATTGTTGTTTCCCTAATATGATTTACATCTTTTGTCGTGCTGCTGACATCGAACCCACAGGCACTACGATCCCAGCTTATACGGTGGTAATGACTGGGACACCGGCCGGGGTGGGAGTATTTCAGACCCCGTCAGCTTCTAAGTGATGGGGATCAAATCGAGGTTGAGGTTTCTGGGCTGGGAATATTAAGCAACGTAGTTAAGTTTGAGGAAGGCCAAGATTCTATAATGTGAGATTAATAACCGTTGCATGTGGAAATTGAGACCACCTATGTTTCTTTCCCCGGATCATAAAGTCGAGTACTAACTGCTGTGTCTTGCTTCGTTTGACAGAGAACTCATCTGGAAATTAGCAAAAGCGAAACTCTGGTATATGTTTAGTCTCTGGCTAATATAGGGTTAGATCATTTCAGGAAACCTATCCCTCCTACTTAAACCTTTTTTCTATAAACGACCATCACAACTCAATTAGAGTTCACCAAGATTTCGAGATTAGACCCCATTTCATTATACCACTCATTCGGTTGGTCCGAGAAGGTTCACTTATAGATATTGAAGAAATGACACCCTGATAGAAATTTAAAAAATGAGAATGCGGCCATATGGCCTCTCCATTGTCGTCGTTTTGGCACCATTTTCACTGGTCTTCTCATTCAATCGTTATTCACAGCATCTTCTAGAGTGGGAGCTTGATCTCAGCATTGATTATGGTATGCAGCGGAGATACTTTGGAGCTTTCACAGTATCTGTGCGGACATACCCCGAAATCTAGATTCTATTTATTATCTACCTGATGTTTCTATCGCACCATGCGCCAGCATTTTACATCCATAGGTGAAAGATGACCCTCGGCTCAGTTTCACCGATATTAAGCAATGTCGTCAGTGTTGAAGTCTAATAATGCGCTTCCCGGGCCATGCATTTCAGATGACACAATATCTCCGCACTTCTTTTATTTGGCACCAACACCGGAGATGCGCTCGTAGAAGCTCTTGCCTTGGATTTCGGCGATCTGAAGCTCGAGCTCAGTAGGTTGGCGGCTTCCATCAGGACCAGCCTAGAATATTCACTTTCATCAGCCACGCCTTATTTAGTCAACGAGAGGATGCGCTGATCACTTACGAAGGTACCAGCACCCCAGGCACTGCCGCCGTGGATCTCCGACATGTTGCTCAACAAGTGCCCAGCATGTCTGTATCCCAGAGGAACATAGGTGATTCCGTGGTGAGCCAGAGTGCTCATGGCTGCAAGTGCGGTCGATTCCTGACCACCACCCAGTGTGCCAGTGGAGATGAAAAGGCCAGCGTATTTGCCGTAGTAACCTCCCTTGGCCCAGATAGCACCCGACTTGTCCCAGAATGCCCTCCACTGCGCGGGGAAGTTTCCGTAGCGCGTCGGGATACCAAAGATAATGCCATCATATTCCAGCAGCGTATCCGGCTCTGCGATGGGGTATTCGGTCTTGGGAGGCGCCTTCATCAGGCTGAGAACGTTATCCGGGAGGGTTTCGGCGACCCTATGGCATGCATGTCAGCAGGCGATTGTTGCGGCTGAGTTTTATAGGGACAATGCATACTGAAAGATATCGGCCTTGCCGCCCGCGGCGAGAATACCCTTGTGCTGGGCCTGGGCCAGCTTCACGGTGTGGCCGTACAAGGAATACTGCGCGCATCAATTCATCGTTAGCGATCAGACGTCATAGACAGGTAAGGTAGTGCAATAGAGCACGTACAAAGACAATTGCAACTCTGGGCGCCATGGCTGCTGGTTTTGGTGAAGAAGGAATGAGAGGAGAGCTTCAATTTCGAGGGATCCAAGGAAAGGCCCAGTGGTGAAGGGGAGAATCGAAGCTATATAACAACTATGGGCCGTAAGTAGGAGGCGTCTACGGTACGTCGTTACTTACCCACCCAGACCTCACTATTGCAACACCTTTTGTCTTTCGGTTGGCGAAGGTTCGCTAACCAAAGTCGGCGGTCCCATTTCAAGGCTTCATTCAGCTCTGCCGCTCAATCTCCACGGACGATAGAAATGCTATGCGTATCCGTCGCTTGAAGGTCCGCCGCGGGATGTTCCGCTATGTATGACATCTGCACCATCTACCTATGGCCGCGTTCGGCTCTCGTTCGGGGCCTATTATTAGGTGGCTAGTGTCGGAGTCCAGATCGAAAATTAATAATAAGCGTCCTGGGAAGCGACCGATCTTTTTCGATGTTATCTATACAACAGCCACTAGCACGCAAAGAGCTAATGGTCGACTGTGATTCTGTATCTTGCTCGAGCTGTATCCACACATCAAACAAACCATCGGCGACGGCGGCCGCCGGCTGACAAATGATGCCAAGTCTGGACTCTGCAGAGGCTGGATTCTTTTTCAGTCTCCAGCGACAGACACAGGGCGAATTCTCCGGTCGCAGATATTAAACTGGATCACCTGCTGCATTTACACAAGATATTAGGGCATCAATGGTGGTCCTAGGTGGATATGAGGAATATGAGGGACCGATAGTTGTTGCTGATGCTTGATGTTGGACAACGTTTGTGTACCGCTTACTTACGCGCATGCGCATGGTGCTCTACTAGGTAATTTTCGAGAAGTGAAAATTAACTATTGCAGCTCCTGTAGGTCGGGATATTGATAGTTTTAAGCTCCTCTCTTCCACCTGTAGCGTGCGTTCCAGATCCCTCCCCGGGGCCAAAGAGACATATCATAACTTTTTATAGAAACAACACAAGGATACAATCGCAACCGGAACCTCGTTGCAGATCCCGATGTCAAGCATTGTGGCTTGCAGACACACCGCACCAAGAGCGAAACTTAGAAGGAACGGCTTAGATTCAAATACGCTAGATAGAAGGTTATCCCTGGAACATATCTCTTGTAGATTCGCTTGGAGAATGCGGCGGCGCTTACGCGAGCGGACGAATCAGAGGCGGCGCTGGGGGGAGGTGAGGTTATGTTGGATATAGTTTGATATTTCGCAGAGATCAACTACTATCAAGTAGAATGCACAATTTACAAGTGCAATTAGATATTCCTAGCAGGCATAAGTTTTCTATTATCATCGTGGTTTGTACCCTTTTCTATGTTCCTATCTAATATTACTTCCTCGCGCGAGGAGACAGTATATCAAAACCGCTACATCATGTACGCAATGAGAATAAATATTATGCGCATTATCATGGGAGTATCGACAAGAGGTTGTATCTCCCTTGGTTGAATATTCCAGACTCCATAGTGCTACCCCGGCAGAGCCAAAAGAAATTGAAAATACCATAACATACACGGCTCTTGCCACCACCCGTTGATTCATGAGAAAACCCGAAATGAAAACAGTTGAAAGCGACCGAGAAAAAAAGAAAGTACACGCATTATACATAACAGGACGTAATGTTTGACATGACAAATCCTTGACCGGTTCAGCAGACGCTAGCCACAAAACTTTGCTGACTTTTGTCGGGGTTTTCTAGCCTTGCTTTTCTGTAGTTTATCTAGTTTAACCTTGTCTTTCTTCTTCATTATCTCCGCGCGACTTGATATGCCCCATTGTGGAAGTCTACCAGATTCCTCGAGAAAGGAGGTGGCCCCTGAGAGCAGAGACCTCGTTCTGGAGCAGGCATCTCTCCTCCTGGAGTTCCTGGATATAAGCCAGCGCTTTTGTCAGAACTTCAGCCTTATTTTGGATCACGGTGCTGTCATTCAGGTTGACTTTGATGCCCTTGCTCCGCAGAGAGGCGTTAGGCTTGCCTGCGCGCAAGCTGGGGATGGCTTTGCCTAGTGCGATGAACTTGGCGTTCATGTTGACCCGGTAGCGTCTCTCGACGGCATTGTGGGCGATTTTTCGTCTTGCCTTGGCGCTTTCTTGGGCTTCTTTCATTAAATTCTGGCCGTTTGCGGTGTCTCTCGACGGTGTCGATGGAGGGACGGTATTGTTCGTTGGGGTCTGATATGTTAATAATACAGGCTCGCTGTATTCGGGCTCTTGCTTGGGTTTTGTTTCAAGTTGGGGACTGAGACGGTGTAGTAAAGCGTCTTCAGGCGTATCCTCAGTGGCCTGGTGAATCGAAGGCGGACTTTCCGCGTGAATAGAGGAGAACTCCGAGTCCAAAGTCGGAACCGGCGATAAGCTATGGCTGCTGGAGATCAGAGAAGGTGATCTGGCCTCGCTAACATGATCCTATAGATTGTAAGTGGTGGATCTAGACAACAGCCAGACGGTGATAATTTACGGGATATCTTGATATCTTTGGCACCATCTGGGGATCAGGGTGCAACTCTCTCTTCAGATCAAGCGATGAAGAGTTTCTGCCCGTATCATGCGTCGAGCCAGATGTCAAGTACTCTTGTTGGTATCCCCACGGGACATGCCAGGCAGAGTTCCACCACTCTAGGCTATATGGATCTGCGACGACGGGTGTCTTGATATTCCCTGCAGATGAACTGGCTTCGACACCAGATGTCATTGCGGCACGATAGGAATCTGGAGAAACCTCCTGATTATAGTTGTACTAAACGAAAAGTGAGCAGTTGTCTTCAAGCAGACGAAGATGTTGCCTCCAGGAGATGGTAATTAAGTGAACAGCACACGACGCACCATATCTAGAGAATGATATCCCCTAGGCTATCAGCCCCTATCACGAACCAGTGCTGGGATTATAGGGCTGTAAGGCTGTCCTGCACGACAAACTGATCTTCTTGACGGCTATCCGACCGGATAGACAGCGGATGAGATTTCTGAACGAAGACAACCCAGAAAACCGCAGCAGCAGTTCTTATGTTTGAATGACCAGCGGCACCTCATCATCCCCATGGGTCGACTGCCCGAAGGCCCATGCGTTTGCCATCGACCAGAGAGGTATACAAGTCTGACTCCCGCAGAGCAGGGGTGTCCTCCTCAGAAACATTGTACTCGAAGTACTCTAGGATCCCAGCCTTCCCCTCTTCTCGTTCCACGACTATTTCTCGCAGGCAGAGATCTAGATCCACGGCCATGGCTTTTACACACGAACCACTTCCCCAGGGGTCCCATGGCTGTGAACGAACTGGCGCTAAGGTAAACCCTCAGTACGAGTTCTTTAGCCCAGAAGCGCTATTATCGCTCATGCCAGCCCATCGGCTTCTGTGACCACTTCTCACTGGGCCGTGTCTGCCGCTGTTCGCATTCCTTTCAAGCACTGTTGATCGTGAGCCAGGGCCCGGTGCAGGGATCGGGAAGCTCCACCGTCATCACGTTGGAACTAGATGGTCAATGCAGTTGGCCTCTGCGCCGGACAATTCTCATACCAACGTCCAGATAGAGATCTATGGCCGTATCTTACGCTGGAAAGTGGTCCATATCGCAACCATTTTGGGCAGGCCTGTGATTCACAGTGAGCCGTGGGAGTATCAGTGAGAACATTGTTGGCTCCATGGTTCGCGGGGAAGGATGGTAGCGAGTTTCACCCTTTGCCTCTCCGGGTCTCTGATCTTTGACTAGGGTAACCCATTCAGAGGAGGGGGGGTCCGAGCATATGTTTCTTAGACCCTTGAGGATCACCGTGAAGTACTTCAAGGCTTTATCCCAATCCCTGCCGCCAATACTCAATGATATTGGCAACCCATCTGAACCACACCCAATTTCCTCTCAATTACCACTTGAATCTGTCTAGTTCGCCTTCTAGCCATTCGACCAAACAATTTCAGGTTCTGCGCCCTTTCTCAACGTCACGACTAATTACACTGAACCAGGCGGTCATCCTGTCCGAACTAAATGATGGACGCCTCATCGACATGGCCTGTGCTCAGCCGTTCAGATTAAAGGGCCTGTCATATCGAACGGGGGACAGACAGGCATCGTACATCTTTGGAACCATCGCAGCCATCAAAACCTAAACTGCCCCTGCCACACATCGATATGGCGCGATTGCCCGTGCTCCGTGCACTCTCGGTTCCTTCGGCGAAGGTTAATCCAGTCCTTACGCCTCTCTAGGCACTCCTGGTCCAGACGCACGGTTGTAGGGGAAACATCCTCAGCCTTTCCGGCGGAGGCCGCCACAGGAACTCCGCCTGCAATGGTGAGATCGAAGATCAGGGTTGCAGAATGCAGCAAGCCATGTCCAGGTCCTCTGCATGGGGTACGAGGCCGAGATTGACCGACTAATGGTCAACGAATGTAAGCATAATTGAAGAACCCCCTGCATAATAGGTTCGTAGTGATGCCTGTGAATAATCCTTGACAAGCCGGGGGATCGGATGGCCTTTGGTGCTGACTGGCCTTTGCCGGATTACATAGTAAAGCGGGAAACGTTGGCAAGTTGCTTAGAGAAGTTGGGGATGAGCTTCACTATTACCTTGGTTATACCCGTTTGGGACCGTTTTTGCGCTCGTGCTGACGGGAGATAAGTGGTTGGCCGGGGAGAAGTGTCTATATTTTCCCGATGATCTACATCACAGAGCATGGCATGACTACGCATCGTCTCACATGCTTCGATCGAGATGACCGTTAACGGAGAAGACCTGCATAATCTTATTGCCCCTCGCTTCCTTTTGATCCCGCCGATTGATGTTAGGTCATAGGTGAAGTTTATTATTCACTATATTCTCGTGTTCGTGTTAAATCCTTTATCAATGCACTAGAGCTCGAATGAGACACAAGATGCGGTTAGCGAGTGTCCGGAACGGGCCCCGGGCGCTATCCAAGAAACGATGTCTAATGAATGCTCGACGCCAATTGGTTTTGACAGTAATCATTAACAGGGGGTACTCGCGACATAGCCCACTAGGTTATCGACGGTATTACTTCACAGCTCAAGCTCCAGCCCCGAAAACGTCAATTTTATCCAGTTCCTGACATTATTATCATGTGCTGTTGTGCATGACCCTATCCTAAATTCCTGCCGTTTTTTCGGATCTCGCCATCGTCAAGGACTGGACTCTGGATGCAATAGTTCGAACTCTGGAACCCGTGGGCTATGCCCGGGTCGGGGAAGCTGCCATCCCGGCGAACTCAAAACGACACAGAGCCTCTGCCTCGAGAGGTGAATATGGTACATACTGCTGAGAGCTGGATCTGGGTCCACTGTCGTCGGAGGTTGCCGGTTCCACTGGCTCTTGTGGGGTTGCTGTCAGACAGAATAAGAAGGGAGCTTGATATGACAGACAGATGTGAACTCTAACGAGGCCAATCGAACGTGCTCGGGTGCAATGAACTTGAGAAGTGCCGGAGGATATTCAACCACTTTTTTTACCAGTTGCGTGCGGGTGAGCTGAATCCCTCGATATTGCGCGGGATGAATATACGTCGGTGTGTTCGATCAAAACGAGGATTCTACGAGCTTATAACAGGATTGCAGGATGCAGATACGAACGATAAGTGGATAAACGAGTTTTGATGATGCAACAGCAAAGCTAAGGTTACTTTCGCGGTGAAACCTGACACAGGGGAACATGGGGTAAATTCTACATAAATTAGGTTTCTCTCGGCACTATTCCCCAGACGGATATGCATATTGTATATACAATGCGCCAGGACTACTTGAGCTGAATCTTGCCTCCGCGATCCGGGAGAGGTACACGATACAGTGCAAATGGCTTCACCCTCCTGTCAATACCGCCCTGATTCGCAGGTCGTCTCCAGAGTTGGTTTTCCGTGAAATACAGATATCCATTACCTGAGTCCCCAGCCACGCTGAACGTGTCTGTCCACTGGAGGCGGGGGTCTCTCACGAAAGTGGACACTGTGCCGTTCTGAGGAAAGTAGACGTAGATCGAGTTGGTCTCGAAGCTCCCCGCGTAAACATAGTCATTGCTGTCTGACTCCAGACCATCGCTCACTCCCTTCTGAGTGATCTGGCTCACGGCACCATCAGCTAGGAGCTGCGCGGTGGGTGACTTGTGCTCGCGGAGTCTGGCGGTGGGAACGGAGTACAGATATCGACCACCAACATCGCTAAAGTAGAGCGTTTCGCCATCCGCAGAGAGAGTTATACCGTCACTGCCTAGGCCGAAGGGAGTGATTGGTTGTCCCCCTCCTACATTATTATAAACAGGTTCTCCCCAAATGGTGAAGAAGAAACCGGGCTCCTGGTGCACCGCGGGAAGGTTCTCCAGATGGCGCCAGGACTCGCCGGTACCCAGGTCGACGACAATGATGCCGTTGCGTCCTTCAAAGCTAGAGTCCGTGATATATGCGATTCCTTGACCGGACGGGGTAATGCTGGGGCGTAGATCGAATCGAACATCGTTGGGGTATGACTCTGGGTATGCGACATTCTGTGGGAACAGTATCGTTTGGAAAATGGTGTTATTGGAGAGATCTACTCCAACTAGCTTGGGACCACCATAGGAAGAATACAGAATTGACCCGTCTGGCAGAGCGACTCGACCGGTGTCGAGGATCCATAGTCGGTCTTTAGAATCGGTAACTACGCTCTGAACCGAGATCAGGTGGTCTGGGTATCCTGCAGAAGTCTGTTGTTTCAGAGCTATTAGCATGCCGTTCTTGCTTGGTTAGGAATTGTAACCGCATACTGGAGGAGTGGTAGTATAATTGATAGCGCCTCCTGGGGGTCTGTTGAACTCGGCTGATGGATACGGGACTTCCGTGGTGTTGCCCGTCAGTTCTGCGACCTGATACTTTGTATTTGTCGGATCAAGTCCGAGCGGATAATTTGAAAATAAGCGCCCTGTCGATGATACCGCGATTCCTATGGAGAATTAGCCACTCGAAGCCTGCCGTATATCTTGACGGCCTAGATCGGGGAATAGATCTTACCCGTAGGCCACTCATCAAAGTAGTAATGCACTGGCTCCAAGGGCGGCCCATGGTATTGAGGGTCTCTTTGCGCCAGCGCTAAAGGAAGGAGAAAGCTTGACAGTAGGGACGATTGTAAGAAATGGGTGGACCGCATGGTGGCTTGATTTCACCCAGAGTTCCGGACGCAAACTATAGGTCTAGACCAGCAACGGTTAATATCAGTCTCAACTATCTGAAGAATCATATATCAGTCTAGGTGAAGGTCGCCATTATCCTAGAAACAAGCTGCTATTTAACAGATTCCCTCTCTTCGGCATTCTCGTCACCTCGCTTTCCCGAACAGCATGAAATCGTCTCTTCCGGCCATATTCAGGGCATTTTTCTGTATGCGGGAATGATCTCATAAGGTGTAATGAACGGTGATCCTCGAAGCTGCCATCGCTTAGATGGGAAGGTGGTTTGTCCTGGCCAAGTCCTGATCGACCTTTTGCGGGGAAGTTGTTGATCACGAGAATGAACGATGGATTAGGAGTCGTTGCACAGACTTCTAGAGTTCACGACTTAACGAAATCGGACCAAAACCCCACATAACATGTTTGACAGGATCAATAAGCATTGGAAGGATAAATAGACATGAAAATGAGGATGGGAAACGGACTTGAAGTCCTTTTTGTTGTAGTAAGTAGTGAGGAGACGCTGGAACGAGCTGACTAATCACCTGGATATCTCGATTGCTTCAAAAATTCGAATTTGAAAACAGATAGCAGTTAGTTCCAGTATGTAGATCAAGAAATTATCCATTATGGGGTTCGGTGGATTTATAAAGATGTTTGCGTTCAGTCATCGATAGATGCTATCTTAGGTATCAGACGCTAGGATATTTCGTGCTTCGATACCTAATAATCCATAGCGGTCAATACCCTACAAAACAATCCCATCATCCGTCAATCTATGCATCTGACAGATTTGATCGGGATGTTCATCACTCGTAGTGAAGTGAGCATAAAGTAGACGATGATGGATAACGGCTGGCTCTGGGGATGTGTTGGTCCAGTCGATGTGATCTCAGCGAATATTATAATAACAAGTACGACGAGAAAATCGCCTTTCTGTGACAGACGCTTTAAGCTTGTTCAATAGACAAGCAATAATGTCGATAGACGGGGTTCCCAACTTCGCATCACCGAGCTGGTGCTTTCCATACATCCTGTTCCAATGCGACTCTGGATGCTACTGGATTTCTCGCTGCACTCCACTGTTGAGGAGCTCCATTCTGCCCTTCAGATGCCACTTTATTAACTGGGCACTGAGAAGAATCAGTACTGGCATTTTGCTATAATATGTTTTGCCAAGGTTAGTGAGCCGTTTCTGCCCGAAAAGCCCACGGTGGAAACCCTTCAAACGATAGAGATCCGTTCTATCCATGGATTCTCGACCTGTCACATGAAGGGAAACGGCCGAAATCCAAGTCTGAGGGAACCTGTGGACCAGATTCTCGCTAGTGGGCAAATCGCGACTCCTCAGCTCCGCAGAACAAGAGACGGCGTCAAGGCTAACGCAGACCTGGGCCGCCAGACCACGCGCGAACCCGTCACTCTGGTAGACCTGATGCTGAAGAAACCACTGATCTGGCGCAGACGCATGGACTCGAGACAGCTTGCCGGGCCCTTGGGAATTGGTCTCGATCGATCGTCGCGATCCTCTCCACGCGATATCGCGAGCAGACCCAGCGAAATGGGAGAAAAACCGCACCAGCAGAACAGGAGCCAAAGGAACGCCATCACAGTCTCATACCCAAAGACTGAATATCGCCTCTCCACAGAAATTCAACGTTGGATGCATGTCAACGGTTCCGGTTCCCCGACCGCTCCGGACCGAGAGGTTATTCAGTTCGTGGACCGTTGGCGATGGAGCAACCTGAAGAATCACAGTTCGGATCCCTTCCACATGCAGGATAGCATTCTCATCGCGATGGGGACATCAGACACCACTCATCGTCTCGCTTCCAGCACAACTCGCCGGCTCAAACTCTGCTGGGTGGACACGGAACCGAACTTCCGTCTTTTCCAGCAACGACAGGTCGTGAGCTTCCAGCAGTCCATCAATCATCCAGCCCCGTCAGGCTGAAAGAATCGAATCCCTCCTGTTCGATGGCAAGCGACCTGACTCGTTGTTCCTAACCAACTGCCCTTGCACCGCCGCTGAGATCTTGGCAGACCGTCTCTATCGGCTGCCCCCGCAGTATTATTCTGTCCTGACGTCTCTCTAGATTGGCAAAGGGCATTTCGTTCGGGTCTCTGTGTCCACGGTGGAAGAACGATTCTCCATTGAAGACTGTGTGCGCCAGGGAACCTCTCAACGCCATATCTACTGCGTACCTACAACCCAGCCAATACTACTCCGCTGGCCGGGATCGTGGAGTTCCTCTCTCCGTCCAAGAACTTCCTGGCATCAGTGTTTCTTGATAACTCCACTTCGCGGAAAACCGTGGCGTTTGTTTTTAACGTCCGATATTGAACTGCCAGGAGCACAGTGTTGCTGGCATTAGCCCCAAACTGTGGACAATGCCACCACAGCTCCCGGAGAACCCCATGGATCGGGCATTCTCGTTCGCGCAGGACTCACAGGATTCCTCGGGGCCACCGTCATACATCGAGGTAAACCGCCGCCCTTCTAAACAGCTGATGGGAGTCCTTGAACGGGCGCTGATCGGACTTGCGTGTCATAGCCTTCGACCGAAGACAGTGACGAAGACAACTACTGGAGTGATGCGCAGAGCGACCTGACCTCACTCGCCTCAGAAGTCACCAATTATGTATACGAAAATGGGAGACGGTACCACTCTTATCGTGAGGTATGTTACTCTTGGGTTCCAACTATGCATTCTTTGTAGACTACCTCCTAACGATTCATAGGGAAAATATGTGTAAGTTTCAGATACTCAACGTCTTCTTGGCAGACCCAGTTCTGACTGATTCGTGTAGACTACCAAATGATGAAGAGGAAAAAGATCGTCTAGACTTGGTAAGCTCAACTGATCAACTGCACGTCCGGAATCCTGCTTTCTGACATTGACCAGGTACACCATGTGTGCGTATTTCCATTGCCGTTATTCATTTATTTCGAAAAAGAAAGTCTCATAGTAGCCAATTTTCAGGTTCACCCTCATTCTTCGAGGTAGATACCACCTGGCCCCGCTAGTCAGTCCGCAGAATATCCTGGATCTGGGAACAGGCACGGGAATCTGGGCCCTCGATATGGCAGAGTACGTTTAGCCCAGCATATATTGACTGTCAAGATGGCATTTCTAATCGGTTTACAGTCTGTATCCTTCTGCAACTGTGATTGGAAATGATCTGAGTCCGATTCAGCCCGCATATATTGCACCCAACGCGCAGTTCGTCATTGAAGACTTCGAGGAGGATTGGGAGTATCAAGAGAATAAATTTGATATGGTCCACGGACGAACTCTGGCCGGGTAAGTCGATCATAGCTCTCCCTAGTAGCGGTGACTAATACCAAGCCAGGTCCGTGAAGGATTGGCCAGAGCTGTTTGCCAAGGCCTACAAGTAAGTAATACGCTCGATTTGCGCAGAGTCATAAGATGGCATTAATCTAGGCGATATCTCTTTCTTGGCACTGACAAGAATTAGGCATCTGAGGCCCGGTGGGTATTTGGAGATGCAGGAAGGTGAGTGGGCTTACATTGGCTGGAAACAAAACATTAGCTTACAACCTCAGCTCCAATCTGGTGCTGGAGTGATGACGGTAGCTTGGAACCTGATTCTGCCCTGGTCCAATTGTAAGTGCATATACATATCCTCGCCACTAGGCATGACATTGAATTGCTGCTGACGCCCGTAATGCAGCTTGTCGATTCTCGAGCAGGAGAGCTCCAAAGCCAACCGGTCCCTCAACATCGTAGACAAGTTGAAGCCATGGATGATCGATGCTGGTTTCCGCGACGTCCAGGTCAGAGTGTACAAGGTAAGCATTTCCTCAAGTACGGTCTAACGTAGGCATGACATAACAAAGCTCACTCTTAATTGAATCAGTGTCCTTGGGGTCCCTGGCCTAAAGACCCTCACCTTAAAGAGATCGGACGCTACCAATACATTAACGCCATCGAATCAGTGGACTCCTACGGCCTTGCCCTTATGACCCGCGGCGTTGGTTATACGGAAGAGCAAGCAAAGATCTTCTTGGCGATTGTGAAGAACCAGCTGCGAACCAAATCTCTGCATGCATACAACTTGATGTGAGTTATTGCGCGAACCCAGTTCCCGGGAATCGACAACACAGACATACTGACGCTCTGGGTTAGATATTTCGTGTACGGCAGGAAGCCGACCGAAGACGAACTGTGAACGATGTTGTATTGAATGATGATTTTTCACCTTCTACTCCCATGATTATAATTTTCTCTCGGCATAACCTGGAATCCCCCAGCATGGAGAATGAGAGCATGCCTTGACCTCCCTATATTCCACAAATTTCGTTCAGGCTTCGTGGCCGGTTGTGTTTCCAAAATAAGATATCCATATATGCCAGTATCAAATTATGTACCATTTGTTTCCCACATATTCTTTCCTAAAAAGTCAAGTGCAATAGACAGATACCGTGATAACCGCGGATGTGCAATGAATACACGAAATTATCGCATCACATGCCTTCCCTCAGCGGCCCTCTTGTTCTTCATTTACCTCCTAACATCTCATGTTCGGTTTCCGACCCGGCTATCCATATAGTTTTTGTGCTGCATCTTCTGGCAGGTGATTACAATATTCGCTGACAGGATATTCCATCGATTTATCGACCATTATATTCGAACATGTCCCATCTCGCCCCACTATACATCCTATCGTCACCGCTACTGTGTGGATTGAATCATCCTCATAATCATTGACCTCAGACATGAACAGATCTCAAATTCAGAATTCGCCATTCAGTCTGCTCCTGATCGACCAGGCCTTAAATCACATAAAGCCTCGACTTAATCGTTTCTAGGAATGGGGGTATTTTTCGGTACTGCCTTCAGGCTTTCGAATTTCTTCTGAGACACTCGCCTGGGTACAATAATGTATGTACACTTTCCTTGCAACTTTTGCGTGCATGCCGGTGATCTTATTCACAATTTGATGCAATTAAATCTAAAATCTTACCGGAGTTCCGTCGCCTTTCCAAGGAACTTTCTTTAAGCACAGATGCAGCGTTGCATCCGAAAATCTCAGCTAGAGCCTTCTAGCCAATACTGCGATGACTTGGTGATAAGATAACCCCGCTTTTGTTGTCGCGTGAGACTAGGGCGCTCTGAAGGTGAGTGTAGATAACGAAATTATAGCTATCATATTTAGTTCCCTTTCTGGCGTCGTTACTTTGCTATATTCAGAAGGTGAAGCGTCTTTAGCTCCCGCTGGTTGGTCTTCGCAAGGCTCTAACCCCCTGTTTAGCATCTTTGTTTAGGCCCGGATTGGCTCTACTCTGATAACAACTTGTTTACTAGCCAGGGGCTCACGCGAGTAGCATAGGAATAAAATACAACATTAGATATCACCGTACGCGATCGCGCAAGACATAGATAAAGGACGGCGAAGAAAAAAAGAACGGGGAAATGTCGTGTCACCGGCTGTGGCATAGCTATTCCAATTGTCGCAGGAAATTGAATATCCGGCGCAAGGACAACTACTTTCCTTGAGGATGCGTTCTTTTTTCGGCGTCGCGTCGTTGTACGCGACCTTCCTGTCCATTGCACAAGCTGCTATACCACCACTGCCTTTACCACCGCGAGCGTCGGACAATACATTTGCACTCTCAGGGAATGGGACATTCGAGCAACTTATCGACCACAATAATCCTAGTTTAGGCACCTTCTCGCAGCGGTTCTGGTGGAATGCCGAGTTTTGGGCCGGAGAAGGCTCTCCCGTAAGAGCCAGCCCGATAAAATATCCTTTTTGCATAATAATTAAAGAATAAAAGGTTGTCCTATTTACTCCCGGCGAGGAGGAAGCTTCCGAGTATACAGGATATTTGACGAATAAGACGATTACTGGTCTCTTCGCAGAAACTATTGATGGTGCCACGGTGCTTTTGGAACGTGCGTATTGACTTTTTCACGTTCGATGAATGGGTGGCTGAAACTATTCGTAGATCGGTACTATGGCGATTCGTCACCGTACGAAATCCTTTCGACAAAGAATCTCCAATACCTCACGTTAGAGCAGGCAATTGCCGACTTGACGTATTTCGCCAAAAACGTCGCATTGCCGTTCGACGTGAATGGCAGCAGCAACGCAGACAAGGCCGTAAGTTCTATTCCAGTTAGCTGTGCTCATATTATATCCGTGGGTTTGATTGCTTACGATTTATCTCGCAGCCCTGGGTATTGTCGGGCGGTTCATACAGTGGTGCCCTCTCCGCGTGGACAGAATCGACTTCTCCTGGCACCTTCTGGGCCTACCACGCTTCTAGCGCTCCGGTCGAGGCAATATATGATTATGTAGGGATCAATTGCTCTTTATAGATGAGCATATGAGTGACACTAACCAGGGCTAGTGGCAATACTTTACTCCTATCCAGCAGGGCATGCCTGTCAACTGCAGCAAAGATGTCACCAAGGTGATCGATCACGTTGACAATGTCCTCCTCCACGGCAGTGATAATGAGAAACAGAAACTCAAAGATGCGTTTGGGCTTGGTGATTTGGAGCATGACGATGACTTTGCCAGGTGAGAACCCATTGAGCATGGCCTTATAGTCAAAACATACTAATATGTATGGAACTAGTGCCCTCGAGAACGGTCCGTGGCTGTGGCAGTCAAACAGCTTCTACAGCGGTTATTCAGCGTTCTATCAGTTTTGCGATGCGGTAGAAGTGGGTAACATGCGATTCGAAAACAAAAACGTACGCTAATCATGGGGAACAGAATGCAGGTTCCGGAAACTTCACTCCCGCAGCTGGAGGTGTAGGCCTTGAGAAAGCATTGCAAGGCTACGCTTCCTGGTTCAAGAACACGTATCTACCTGGATGTAAGTTTTGGGATCTGACATCCCATTGATCAGAGTACTGACCTCTTCATAGCTTGCGCCAGCTACGGTTACTGGACGGATGAAGATAGCATCGCCTGTTTTGACACTTATAACGCGTCCAGCCCCATTTTCACTGACATGTCTGTCGGTAACAGCATCAACAGACAGTGGAACTGGCTCCTTTGCAACGAGCCATTCGCTTACTGGCAAGAGTACGTCCCATTGCTCCTTAGATGTCCAGACTGCAAGATACTGAATCAAGATACAGTGGAGCACCAGAATATATCCCTTCAATTGTCTCTCGCCTTGCCAATGCTGCATACTGGCAACGACAGTGTGACTTGTTCTTCCCTGAAGAAGATGGGTATACCTATGGCAGTGCAAAGGGAAAGACGGTCAATGACGTGAACGCATGGACCAAGGGCTGGTCAATGTCTGACACGAAGCGGTTGATCTGGACTAATGGGTATGAAATCTCTCTATTCTCCAATCGCTTCTCTCGAGATCGAAGATCCTGATGACTTGCAGACAATACGATCCCTGGAGAGAATCAGGGGTATCCTCCGACTACCGACTAGGAGGGCCGTTGATGTCTACCACACAGGCGCCAGTTCAAGTCATCCCAGCTGGTATCCATTGCTCCGATTTACTCTTGGAGAACGGTGTTGTCAATGAAGGCGTGCAGACAGTCATTAACAATGAAGTCGCACAGATTAAGGCCTGGGTAGAGGAGTATTATAAATGAGCGATGTTGGGGATACTTTCACACACGAGCGATATTGTTGTATATTTATATACTTCGTAATAAATATTGCCTATGAAAAATATAGTCTCCAAGGCTCCCCATGGTGCTAACCATCTGGCTACTCTCCGAACTTACTCGCATCGCATAGGCTAACAATATGCTTGCAGGGTCATGCCCATCGTGGTTGTATCTGCCATTAGGCGGGTTGGGCCGCGAACAAACCAGGATCGGACCGATCCAGGCAGAATCATACGGAGATTTCCGAATACAATCCATGGCCTGTGAAGCGTATCATGCTTGTATTGCGTTGGCAGTATATGCAGCAGGTCATTCTTGTCACATCTAGACCAAAAAGTATCCTCTCTTGGTGTCCTGAAATGTCGGCTATAGTTACGCAGTTGAACAGAGCATTATATCGTCTTTCCTTGGCTCATTTCGCGTAACTACGCATCGTGTATGGAGAACAAAGTAACTATTCCTCGCTAGCTAGGAGTCTTAGCTGACCGACGGAAAGAACCTTGTTTATTAGTTAGAATCGCCTCGTGAACCGTCTGGCTCGATGGTCCCCTCGTGGCAGATGTGCTAGACATGTCATTAACCCGCTTTTGGTCGATTGTCCGTGCTTCTTCAGAGTCCAGATTCTCTTGGAGCTTGCTAGGAATATCCTAGAGGAACGCCGCTTGTTTGGAGCTACTTAGGATACGAAGATACGGTCGGTTGTGTATGCGATCGCTCGTTAGCTATGATTATTATTCGATCAAAGACCTTGAGCCGGTTCAGACGGAGATTCTCAAACCGATCCCAACTCACCCAGGAGGGCTCCGGATAAAAAGAATAACAGCAGTACCTGCATTTTGGTTGTGGAACACTCCTCGTCAGCCACCAATTCGCTGTTGTCTCCAAGTTAGAGCCATCGCCATCGAATCGCAGCAGTCGGAAATCGCCGCTCCCTGTCTGGATCGACCGCCGACATCCTCTCGACCGAGAATCGCCACCATCGGCTGCTTACGCTTCCAGTCAAACGCAACGACCGCTTTTTAGATGAAACTCTACTGTTCGCGAACAAGCGAGAACTCCCATCAAGCTGGCCGGGGTTCTCCAGCGCATTTGCGCCGCAGTGCCACAACAGGAATCATCGCCGCGAAGAGACCAATAACCGCCGCATTAATGGTGGGAAATCGCACGATGCGATGGCTTTCGTCTAAGGCGGATCCAAAATCACACTTGTTAGTGCTAGTGAGTACTTAACAGGACATCGTCAGCTCGCTCTCTTCCCCCCAGCGGGGCAATTCGCGGGGGAAGATCGTCCAATTTCATCGTCTAATACCCCATGGGGTTCATTAAAAAGGAGCTCCATCGATCCTCAGTAGCATGATTTCTCGATCAGTCCTGCAGCCGCGCCGTGTCGGCAAGGGCTCTTCACGCCAGAATGTCGGTATCTTCAGATAAAGTATCGCGCCCGACGGACCCGGATGGACTGGTGCTGGAAGCATGGGGGCAGGGAATGATGGTCGGCTCGCTGTTAGTGATGGCGGCCATCACCGTCTCGAATATGAAGAGGCACATTCTGCTGCACAAATTGATTCTCACAGAGGTAAGCCATGCTGCAGGAGTTAATCGATCGTGAATAACTCTGACTTGGTGCAATTGCATCTTCAACAGCTTCTTATCGCTATTCCAAACGGATTCTTCATATTTCCGCATGAGCCAACCTACGGCTGGTACTTGTCGATCACCGCGATCGGCCTCAACGTTTCATGGAGCTTGCATAATGTCATTTCATGGATGAAAAACAGACCGTTCATGTCGCGACGCCTGTCTACTTTCTACATCACGACAGTGCTTCTCGTCCAGCCGTACTGGGTGCTTGAGATCTATGCAAACTTCACCTATTTCAACAACATCAATAAGATCTTTCTCAAAACAAGGCCTCTTGAGCCACTATTCCGGTATGGTTACAAGCTATGAATGCAGGGGTCACGGCGCTGACGTTTTCTTAAAAGGGATCCCTGGTGGATTTTCACGACATGGTCTCTCTTCTACACGATCAAGAGTGAGTATGGGTTCAGCATCTATGAGCTGGTCAAAGTCAGCCCCCGATTCGGTGTGATGCTAGTCTCGATGTGTCTCTCAATCGTCTTTATCATCCTCGATGAATGTGTTGTTCTCAATGCATTTCAGATGGGTCTCCCCACCGGAATCGAACCATTCTGGAAGGTGAGACTTTTAGACCCATATTCTTTGTCCGCCCATTATGCGCATGACTAACAGGCAGTAGCTATCATTTATTTTCAAATGTCTTTGCGACAGTGTCATACTGGACGATTTCAAAACCGCACTGGATCGGATGCGTAATTACTGGCTGGAGAAACGTGTTGGCATTCAAAACCAGGTCGATCTGTCACATCCGCCGGGACGTGGTAGGGGCCATGATATCGAAGCATTGCATCCTCGAAGAAAATCAGATAGTATACCCCATGTGGTAACAGCAGAAGATATACATTTACGACGATAATGAAAACAAATAATGCATTATTACAATATGACATACACGTAACCGTGTCTCTGCTGAGGCTACGCGGTTACAAAATGAGCTCATTTATCTATTGATCACTACACTTTAGAGCATATAGAATATCAGCTGGACGCTGAGCTGATCAAGAAATGCTTGAAGGCTGCACGAATTCCATGTAGACGAGTCATCCCCAATCTTTGATACCGACAATCTCCACGCGTCATGAAGCCGGCAACGTTTCGTGCCATCATGGCTTCTCCAATGGACATCTTCTTGACGAAGTACTAGAGCCATCCAGGTATAATGCAGATGCACGATGTAGCCGGGCGAAACAACATCCACCGTGCCGCATCGTTACATCGCTTGTACAACTCGGAGAATTCTTAGCTTTGGTCACAGAGGCCCTGGCACCAGACCATTCCCTAAACACGAAGAATCTCTCGGATCGATCGGCCATCTACGATTTGTCTTTGCAGGTCCGCAAGGTTGTATTACCGATCCCTGTTCGACTCTATAACGTCCTTTCCTAAAAGGATATGTTTGACCGCGCTTTGGAAGATACTGCTGCTGAAGATCTACGTGTCCCGCGTAAGGTGACAGAATAGATCTCTTTTCTTATTTATTTTGATCATTATTTGGAGGGATCGGCAAAGGTATGACTACAGCGGACTTGTTCAATTTCCGATTTCTCTCCGTCGATACAGATCGCGAAGGAGCGGGAATCATGTCCATGACTATTAAAGGGAGGGAGATTTTCAATGGCAAAAAGAAATACCATCGCTCGTTAAAACCACATTCGATTAACCATTTTCTGATAAGTGCTCGTGATTGTTAAAATGAGAGGTCTTTACGCTACTTGTCTGTTCGAGGGAATCCTCCTCAGTATCGTGGGGACTTCACAGGGGAGAAGCGTCGCCAGAGCCACAGGAGACCTCGCTTCTTTCATAGATACCGAAACACCTATCGCTCTGCAAGGAGTGCTGAACAATATTGGACCCAACGGCACTGGTGCTTCTGGTGCATCCGCAGGTATCGTGGTTGCGTCGCCATCCAAGTCAAACCCGGATTGTAAGAGTCTATTCTGGATCTATGCAGAAGTGCCGCGAGTTGACTATTGCTCTAGACTTTTATACATGGACACGAGATTCGGCCCTGACCTTCCAGACTCTTATAGAGGAGTTCATTGCCGGTGACACGTCCTTGGAGACGCACATTGAGCAATACATTACTGCCCAGGTCACTATTCAAAAGGTCTCTAACCCGTCCGGAGACTTATCTGATGGATCAGGGCTTGGTGAACCCAAGTTCTATGTCAATATGACAGCGTTTGAAGGTGCATGGGGCAGGCCACAGCGCGACGGCCCTGCTCTGCGAGCAATTGCGCTCATTACGTACGGCAATTATTTGATCTCCAACGGAGCAACATCGAAAGTGTCCTCGATCATTTGGCCGATTGTTGAGAATGATCTGTCATATGTTGCACAATATTGGAACCAGACTGGTTATGACCTCTGGGAAGAAGTCCAAGGCTCGTCTTTCTTTACCATCGCATCTCAACACCGGGCCCTGGTGGAAGGCGATGCCTTTGCGACATCGCTTGGAAAGTCATGTACCGGTTGTGAGTCGCAGGCTCCCCAGATCCTATGCTTCCTGCAAAGCTTCTGGAACGGTACGGCTGTTATTGCAAATCTTGGAAACAACGGCAGGAGTGGCCTCGATGCTAACTCGCTGCTTGGTTCCGTTCATACCTTCGACCTTGCTGCTTCTTGCGACGACGTGACTTTCCAGCCCTGTTCTTCTCGGGCGCTGTCTAATCACAAGCTTGTGGTTGATTCTTTCCGGTCTGTGTACACCATCAATAGTGGACTTGGTGCTGGTTCAGCCGCTGCGGTTGGCCGTTATCCAGAAGATTCCTATCAGGGAGGAAATCCATGGTATGTCTCATCTTAGCCTCATATCCTGTGTTTCTTGTTGCTGAATATATACGGCAGGTACCTTTGCACCCTCGCAGCTGCTGAAGTCCTATATGACGCCCTGTATCAATGGGACAAGCAAGGATCTCTCACTGTGGATCAGACATCGCTACCCTTTTTCCAGGATCTTGTATCCAACATCACGACTGGGAATTACTCCAGCTCGTCCACGACTTATACGTCTCTCACGAATGCCGTGAGGACTTATGCTGATGGATTCGTCTCCATCGTCCAACAATACACTCCCAGCAATGGCTCTCTCGCTGAACAGTTCTCCAGAGACGATGGCACTCCGCTCTCTGCTGGTGATTTAACCTGGTCCTATGCTGCCTTCGTGAGCGCTATTGACCGTCGCAATGGAACTGTTCCCGCATCCTGGGGAGAGAGTTCAGCAAATACTGTTCCTACGGCGTGTAGTGGCTCATCCGCCACCGGAACATATGTCACCCCTACTGCGACTGCGTGGAATCGTCGGAGACAGTTAGTCTATTAGGATGGAGAAGGTATCTGAGAGGTTCCATTTCTTGTAATGTGTACGGAAGCACGGGTTTCGACCTTGCGTGGGTTTCTAGAAAGTGTCAATGTCCTTGAACAACGCATGTTAACTGCTGGGTAACTCGAGAGTCGATGTGTGTGCATCACAACCATGAGAGGTAGCTCTTCATATACACTGAACAATAGTTCCTTCTGTCGACGATTTTCTTCCCAGAATACTCTGTCAGCGTGTATCTCCGATAACTGAAAAAGGAATACAGAATCACGAGGGACAGTATATTGTGCAAAGGCGTATGCAAAATGGCACGCTGGTTCAACAACTGTTGGATTATTCTACCAGATGATTATCATATCAGTCAATAGAAAGGGATAGTCTTTCCATGTGATTCTAGGCACCAATATTCATTTTGAACCCCATTCAGCTAGCAAAATACATGTGATACAACAGATATGGGGCATTCATGCCGTCTAACGCATGTTATCAGTAATCAATAAACAATATAGTACAAGAAATGTGCGCCTTTTCCAAATAAACCCCTTTAGACCATGTACATACCACCCTCAATCCGGTATGCACGGGATATAACTTCCCATGTGATTCTATTATCGAGCCCGCATGCCCTCACAACAGGATCAAGCTAGGCATGTGATCTGATGATTTAACGTAGATATCATAAGGCAGCCAGATTCTAGGACGTGCCTCGAATTCTGTCCGCCGCTCTTAACGTGGACAGTTACGCTCTCATTCGCTCCTGTTCAGGTTGGCCCCTATTCCTGCCGGATGGGTGAAGCATGATGTCAGACGGTCTGAGAGTGTGCCTCCTTGGGGTTGGACTCCTCACCGCGTCCATGCGTCTTCGTATAGGATTGGACATGAAGAGAATTCAAGCTGGTTCTAGATTCTGCTGGTGTCGTCAAGGAGCGAGAAGGCTTCGTTGCCGTGCCATACAGCGTGTACAGGCGTGAGGGACAACATCACAGGGTCCACAACCATTATATGAGACGCTGGAAAGGGAGAGGCACAAACGATACTTCTAGAAGAGTTCAATATTTGGTAAAGATGACTCAATGGAATGAATCTTTCGTTTTCGAGAAAGGTGACGATAATGAGTTGTCGGGTTATTCTACATCCAACCATTCCACTGCGCATCCCGGTCTTATAATCACGTGTAGGAATCTCGTAATTGATCAGATTTATTCTGGAAAAGAATATACTATGCTCCCAATCGATCTGGACTGGAGGAGATCGAAAATGGGGGCTTATCTGTGCCACGACTTCGCGCTCATCGGGCGTGCCAACTATACCACACAGCTAGCACTACCAGTTGAAGAAAATTGTACCTGAATATCTCTCATATAGAGCAACTACGTGTACAGATTTCACAGATCCCAAGTTAACTACGTGACTCCATCTGTTCGGTTGGAATGCATATAGAGTATCCCTAAGTCGAACACAAACAGCAACTAAAGTGAAACACTTACTGAGTAGGCGCGGATTGTCGATCCACTAATCATTTCCGGATCTACCGCACCGATCTAAATTGAAATTAAGTGGAGGATTAGTGTGTGGTTTCAGCAGACTAAATAATATTGTTGGGAATGCTTTATTGGCGCCCCATCGTGATTATTATTAATTCGCATTCACATGCAAGACTCCAGAGGGCACAAGGCAACAGACGAAAACCAAATAATTATTTCCCGGCCAACTAACTCACTCAATGGTACCGGATGGAATTGCTGAAGAAAATATCTAGGAATGTACAGCAGAAGGCGAGTGTATGTTGTTGTTTCGACTCGCTTCCACAGCCACAGAACAAGATATTTACTTGACTCTTGAAGTCATCCGTCAGTTGATCAGTAAACGAGGACCGCTAATCATGAGTCGCTGAGCCAGACGAGATCCGGCGTTGGCGGCTCTTAGCGACACCGTAACGCTGTAACTCTAGACTAGTAACTCTATTATCCCGCAATCATCGCCGTTTTCCCCAAATGATCGTCAATTTTCCCCCGCCACGTACGTGAGTCCTCGGCATCACATGGGTGCTCAAGCCTCGAGCGGCAAACGCCCTGAGGCTTTGCTGGGCAGATTCTTTCGTTGCTATTAAAGGATAAGCGCCTCGACTTGCAGGGGGGCGTGGGAGATTAGATCTGACAAAGTCTGGTACTACTTATATCTATATCGGATCGTTTCTACCGTCTACTTTCGATGGCAGATTTTCGATTTTGAACGCACCTCGATTCAGATACAGAACAAACCCTTCAGCACTGAATTGAGAACGACAATTACCATCCAGTCATCATGGCTACGGCTATGCGAAACCCCAAGGACTCTATGAAGTCCACATGGTACACGCCTGCTAATCGCTCGGCGTGGACTATCCACCACTGGTTCTACGAACTCTTGGATGTGTATCCTCTTGATCCCAACAAGCCAGTTCCCATCCACCAAAAGACAGAGAAGGTGCCTTACGCGGCAGCATGGCCGCAACATAGATGGATCCTCATTCATGCGGGCATTCCTGTGCTGCTACACCAACTCTACGTCTCCTACACGGGTCAAAATCTGAACGCCATTGCCGCCTTCATCTATTACAGCTTGTGGTTCAAGTTGTTCGGAATCCGGGAGATTCAGGTTCTGCGCAAGATGGGCCACATTTGGGGATTCTTCGATGGCGACAAGCATCCCCGTGACGGAGTTCCTGATGTTGGCGTTGCGAAGGTCATTCGCTCTGTCGTCTCGACGTCGACTTTCAGACCGATGATGGCTGCCCTGCTCATCTACAACAAGGACCTTGCGCCATCCTCCATCAATTGGCTCTGGCTGCCCCTCGAAATCGGCGTGTATGGGATCATCCTCGACTTCTGGTTCTACTGGTACCATCGTCTTATGCACGACGTTCCATGGCTCTGGAAGTTCCATCGCACTCACCATCTCACCAAGCACCCGAACCCGTTGCTCACCCTCTACGCCGATTTTGAGCAGGAGGTGTTCGACATCATTGGTATCCCACTCATGACCTTCTTCACCATGAAGGCGATGGGTTTCCCAATGGGTTTCTACGAGTGGTGGATCTCCAGCATGTACGTGGTGTGGTCTGAGCTGGCCGGTCACAGCGGCCTGAGACTCATCGCCCAGCCCCCTTCCACCCTGAGCTGGCTCCTCAAATACTTCGACTGTGAACTCCTTGTCGAGGATCACGACCTCCACCACCGCAAGGGCTGGAAGAAGAGCCACAACTACGGCAAGCAGACTCGTCTGTGGGACCGCATCTTCGGCACCTGCCACGAGCGCATTGAGAGCACGGATGATAACATCGACTACACCGCCGATGTTCGGGTGCCTCTTTGGTAAATTATGATCATAGTTTCTTTTGTGATTTTATGATTAATCCTAAAACGAGAATGGCGAAAGTCGTGAAATGTTTTTCAAAATCCACGATATTCTCTCTTTAATGTATATACTAGTGATGTATTCACGATATGTTCTCTTCGTTTATGATACCTTGCAATTAGCTTTTAGAAATTCTATCCCCAACATATGACAGATCTGCCTTCCAAGTTGAATGACATCCTCTTCAGTAGCAATCCATAACGATTTTATCTTCATCAAGAGCATCTAGGTACATATCCCCGTCATCGACTTTCCTGGGGTTTCCTGGGGTACAACCCCATGAACCAGTTCCTTGGAACAGGGTCGTGCAAGAATTTTCCGTCCCGTCCCTGCTGTGGCAAAATTATCACTGCCTAAGTAATGAGTTTAGTATGCCGAATCTTGGGTGACTAGTAAGAAAAGGCTGGACTACTGACTTAGTGAACCGGACACTAGCGACACCCCATGGGACTTGACTTGCGCACTGAGATGTTCGAGGAAATAGTCGCTGTCGTGATTTAAGAATGTGTAAGTCGTTGATGGACATTCTAACTAGGGCTTTCATAGTAAAGCAGTTAACTATACCTATTTAAGGCAAAACTTGGTTCATGTAATAGCGGTTAATGCAGATTACAGACAAAACACTCTACAGGCAGGTAACCTGCTGAAAACGCCCTGAGAAATGATCTTCTATCGTGATCTATAGGTAATTTGGGTATCCAGATGGGCTGGTATATGTATAAGAGACATAAATACATGAGCGGATATAAACGTAGCCAGAAACCGAACCATAGATACATAGCAAAATTCGTCAAAATGCCCCGCCTAACTTGCCCGTCCTTCCATTATCCCGGACCCTATTATCTATAGTGACTTCTCGTGCAACTTCACCGAAGGGCCACTTAAATACTCCAAGGAGTTCTCGATGTTTCCATACTTGGCAAACATCAGATCGCTGATGTAGCTCTCGCGAGCCAGCCAGGGCGCCTTGTTGCCCGCCTTGGGCAGCGTCCTTGGGGCAACACTGACATAAGTCGACTTTAGGTTCAACAGAGGTCGGTCCTCCAACTCCACGCCCGGCTGCACCTTGGGCACAGCCGCGGACGCACCTTTACTCTCCATGAGTTTGAGCAGGCGACAGATGAACAACGCTGTAGCATCAGCACCCAGAGTCCACGATGCATTCGTATATCCGATGACATAGGACGCATTGGGAACGTCTTGGACCATCACACCGTTCCAGATATACTTCGAGGGCGGATCAATCTTCTTTCCATCGACCACGATCTCCGCGCCACCAGCAAACAACAGTTGCAGACCCGTGGCGGTAACAATGATGTCGGCGTCTAAACTGTCCCCGGAATTGAGCTCGATGCCATTCTTCGTGACCGTTTTGATCGTGTCGGTCTTGACATCGGCACGCCCGGTGTGAAGACTCTTGAAGAAATCACCGTCTGGACAGATGCAAACACGCTGGTCCCAGGGATTGTAACGTGGCTGGAAGTGAGGGTCGAGAGGAATATGCTTGGGAAGTTCACGGGAAACCCTCTGGCGGAAGATCCATCGAGCCAGACGAGGGAATCCTTGGCAGAACAGATAGAAGAGGCGAGTGGTGATGATCCAGGAAACGCGCTGCAGCTTGCGCGAAATCGCAGTTGGAAGAATGTATGCGAGCCACGATTTGGAGATGTTTGGGAGCGATAATATGTAGGTAGGACTGCGCTGCAACATTGTCACTCGTTCCGCCTTTTGCGCAATGTTCGGCAGCAGAGTGATTGCAGTCGCTCCGCTGCCAATGATGACAACCTTCTTGCCGCTGTAATCCAAGTCCTCTGGCCAAAACTGCGGATGGATAACCTGGCCCTGGAAGTTCTCGATACCGGGAATCGTGGCCTCCAGGGGTTGTTGGTAGTTGTAGTAACCCGTGCTAAAGATCACGAAGCGAGCGGTGTATGGAATAATAGTGCCCTTGTGATCAATGTCGAGCGACCATGTCCGATTCTCCGTCGACCAGTTCGCGGTCTTTAGTCGCCGGGCATACTGGATGTGCTTGTCAATTCCATACTTGTTCGCGGTGTCCTTGAGGTATTTTGCGATCGAGCCGCCTTCCGCGATAGGGTTGTTCTGGTCCCAGGGGTTAAAGGAGAAGCCAAAGGTGAAGAGGTCCGAGTCGGAACGGATTCCGGGATACTTGAACAGATCCCAGGTTCCACCGACGTTGTCGCGGGCCTCAATCAGGGCGTAGCTGTAGTTGGGAAGCTGGCTCTGAAGACGATACGCAGCATTGATTCCGGAGACGCCTGCGCCGATAATAATGACATCAAAGCTGGTGTCGACATTAGGGGCAGCGTGGCCGTTTGGGGCACTCTTCGCAGTCTTCTTAGCCATCTTGTCCTTTGGTCGACTCTCGGGTTTTCAAGAGACCGCACTTCGTTCTTTGTTCAGAAGTTCGCGCTTGAACGCATGGACGCGATCTCGCGAAGATATAATTGCCTACAGCATTCCCAATAAACCGAGGGAGAGACGAGACCCACGAATCACGTGGGGCAACGATTTTGGTGGCAGATAATAATGATGGCAAGCAGTATCACGTTCTCCTCGGCCCTGGTACGAGACTTAGCCGGACAGGCAGACAGATTGCATGCCACTTTCCCAGACAGTGCCACCGACCGACCTTTGCTTCCCCAATGCTTTGCTCCTCATCCCCCACAGAATTGCCCCAGATCCATTACCGCGGCTTTTTCACATGCGGGGAGAGCGAAGGGACTTTTGTGGGCGGAACAAAATGGATATCTAGTGTGAACATCACGCTTGGCCGGGCCATTCGTGCGCGATCTCAACTTAAGGTTGTCCTAGATCTGCCCGTATTATTTGTGCAGGGTAGTTCCTCGCTCATCATGCGGCCGCAGGGTTGTCGAACTTGGGTGCCTCAGTCGGTCCGCCGGTCGGAACCATTAATTATTGAGCCGTGTCTTCATAGGTACAGCAGCCAGGGATGCATATTCTGGGGACCGTCCGTCCTCTGCAATTGAACCCCAACAAGACCGATGATGGCATCACTTCGAGAGGGGATCCGAGCACGGATTTTCATGTGAAGAGGGCGGCGCCACAGGTGGGTATGTTGACTAGATAGACTGCGAGCCGTCCCTCGGCTTGCCTACACAGTAGGGACCGGTGAGATCGCCTGGCAGCCAGTCCGTTTGCATTTGTAATGTGCAGTTTCTGATCTGCGTCATTGATGAAAGCTCGACACTGATGGTGCCAGAGCAGAATTGCGAACGAGATCAAGAGTGAACTTGAGGACAATGTTAGATGTTGAAGTTGAAGTCGAAGTCGAGGTGGAAGTTGGGGGCGGAGGGGTCATGTGCCGCGACCGGGGTGGCCTCAGGTACCATAATAGTCAATCTACGGAATATTCTACTCCAAGCATTATCCTAGTAGCGCCATGGGCCCTGTCAGACTGAGTAACACACCGGTCTATATTTGTATATCCTCTAGGCAAGGCTGGATCAAGTCTATCTACAGCCACAGGACGATTTCTATGTACTGCGCCAAGAGGAAAATCGTTAAGTACATAGCTACAGAGCTCAATTGGTAAAGTACAAGCATCCAATCTCGTCCAAAATTTTCCCATAAAAAAAATCCTAGATCATATTCCCTCTCTTTTCACATCAGAAAGTCTATCGCGATTCCCGTGTCATATTTTGTTCATATATTTATTTGCCCTGGGGCTTTGCTGTCTTCTCCCACTCGCGCAGAGCCGTGAACGCGGACGAAGTCTGACCACGGATGATATCCTGGAGCCAGGCCGGGAGGGCGCGTAGACGGCTGGCGCTCTGGAGGTGGGGAGGGAGAAGTACCTGTCCGCTCGTCTGGTTGACAATCTGCTTAACAATCGCGCTCGAGACGACCTCAGGGTCCATGATGGGCTGCTTGAAATTCTTGCCAGCTTGTTCCAGCATGGCAATCATGGGTGTGCGAACCCACAAAGGGTGAATGACACTATAAGTCAGTTGTCAGTCGCAATCTTCCATGATAAACTCGAAGATCATCCTCGTGAAAGGGCCCGTTACTCACCTCGTGCGCACCCGCTTCGCGTTGTAGTAATAGCGCAGCTCCTGTGCCAATCCCTCGTGGAACGCCAGAGCACCAGCCTTCGAGGCGCAATAATCCAGCATCTCAGCGATACCAACGAAACTGGCCATACTGGCGACCGTCACGACATGGCCGTGGTCCTCCTTGATCATCGCAGGCAGGAATTCCCGGGTCATCCAGAAATGCGAAATGATGTTGACCTCGAAGGTCTGGCGAATCTTGTGCTCTGGCTCTTCGAGCAGAATGCCGTCGTTGCCCACGCCGGCGTTGTTGACGAGAACCGTAGGGTTGCCATGCTTCGCCCGGATAGACTCAGCAACCGTCTTGATGTTCTCCGGGGACGTAACGTCCATCTTGTAGAAGAAAACATTGGAGGCTATTCACATGCGCCCATTTTGTCAGTTCTATGAACTGCCATCTTTGCGGGTTTGCCCTTCAACTTACGTAGAGTGAATTTCGGCTCTGCGACATCAGCAATGATGACTCTGATGCCTCTCCGGGCCAGATCCAGCGTCGCCTCCTTTCCAATGCCACTGGCTCCTCCAGTAATGAGAACCAGCTCGCGCTCACCCTTGAAGGGCTTGGCTTTCCGCCAATTGTTCGTCGACCAGTAATTCAATGTGCGATTGACATGGCGCAGGATACCGAGCGCCAGCACCACCAGCAATGTCTTCTTAACCAGCGGTAGCTGCAGGATCACCTGCGCCTGCTCGGGCAGATAGGATAGTGCCAGCTGATAGAACTGGCTCACGAGAGCGCCAGCAGATTGGAGAGACGAGGACATGGTGACGGCGTTGATACAAAGCTGGGGTAATTGGCACTATTCACATAAAACAGGAATAAAAAAAGACGAAAAGCGGAGGGACACTCTGGAGATAAATTATTAAACTAATTAATTAGTTACACGTGTGAGATGCTGCGCAGCATCAAGCGCACGATGACCAGCTCGTGCTGTCCAACTAAAATGCTGCCTGGGCCTAGGTTAACCTCATGCTTCGCCGTTACAATCATGTGTCGAACAAGCTAAGAAGCTGAGCAACCGTTCGGCTTCTTCTCGCTGCCCGTCGGTAAGTACCCCTCATTACTCCGTACGCCGGCCCCCATCACCCGAGGCATCTTTTTTTCCGTAGGTGCTGCTAGCTGCCTGTACCCCAGGAGCTGGGTGACCTGATGGCTTTCAGGGACACTCATATACTGCTGGGTGCTCTCGTGTCACGACGACTTCTCCAGCGATACTTGATCGTTCCAGCACACCCGACAGGTGGAAACATCGCGATGCGCCGTGCCGCCAACCAGAAACAACCGTCCGATTCCAGTGCGAAAATCAAACTGGCTCTTGTCAACAGTGCAAACGGAATATCTACAGCATCTACAGAGCATCCAAAGTTGAACGATCATCTCCAGCCTTGGTTGGAATTCAGGATACTGGCAGAATCATTGAATGGCCCGGAAGCTTCAACCCCGTGGGCGACGGAGCAGGCAAAGACCCCTATGACCAGTTCTTCCTCTTCGACCCTGAAGATCGCCGTTCGAAGAAGGCAAACCCATGGAATGACGGCCAGCGACAGCGACACTAAGACGATCACTCCCTGAGTCCATCAGATCGGTATCCGTGGGACGCACCAGGTTTAGCGCCTTGAGTTCCCCGGACTCTTGGATCCCGAACACGGATTTCCTCCACACGACCCCCTGATGAGCCGAGTCTGCTAAGATCGGCACCGCCAGAGATCGTGCCGTCCTAAATCCGTCATCAACGGCTGTGTCTCCTTTCCGGCGAAGTGTGGCTTATGACTACTGCGTTCCTTGACCGGGCAAATAATATCACATACCTGAGTGGCAACTCTGGTGCCAAGGAAATGGCTACTTACTACGGGCTCCAGGACGGTCGACGACGACAGCGTTCAGTCGATGATAACGATTTAAAGTGGGCAGGTAGGTCTTACGGGGCAGATAACAGGTACGAAAACGGTGTCCTATAATTAGCTATGTAGAAGCGACTTTGGTATGGTCATTCAGCAGTAATAATATCCTCGTAATTTATAGTGGGATTGCGGAGGCCACTAGCACATAAGAGGAACTACTAATCAATAGAAGGATCACAGGAGGAGGGTGTATGTACAAGTTAATATTCGTTGTAAATATAGGTATATCATGTCGTATCTCAGGCATCATAACTGCTAAAGGCCATCTAAGAGCCGCATAAAAGGTATCGTGCTGAAAATCCCCCTTCCCAATGTAGAGAAGTAACCGAACCAACACCAAAGCCTCACAGAAAATTATTAAATATATGAAAAGAAACCAAATAGCACCGTATGCGTTGATCATACCGCGTAGGGCTCCAGCAGTTTCTTGAACAGCTCCGTGCTGTTACTGCTGAGGAGTCTTGACATATCAGGCTCCTCGTCTGTCTCATCGCTGAGTGCCTTGAGAGACGATAGCTGGCTACCACCGTTTCCGGTGAGACCCGACAAGAGGTTGGTGCCGTTGCCGTGGATAATGTTATGAATAGTGCTGGCCAGGAAGCCTACGATGGAGACCTGGGCCGTGAGGGAGAGTTGTTTAAGGGCGTTGTCGTAATACGGGATCACTTCGCCGTTGTAACTCTCGCCTGTGCCCTTGATGGTCAAGTTGAGGTACCCGTGTCGGATGGCATCCGCTTGGGTAGAGAGAACCGATCCGAGGTTGGCGATGACTTTCTGCACATCCAAGATGCCGCGGACCGGTGCAGGGGGTTGGTTTCCAGGTTTGAGCACGAGGTTATCTATTGACGCATTTCCGATCACCATATCTCCACTCAGGATGTTGAAAGACGCCTTGCCCTATAGAGGCGTAAGCATCATATTCACGTAGGATATTTGTAGGCAGTACTTACAAAATAGATTGTCAAGACCGATTGGTTGGGCAATGTTGCGTTGGCGATAAGATTCGTGCCGTCCGATTTGTCTGGTAGAAGAAGCGTAGTGTTCGTAATAGTGAACCCGGGAAATTTACCCAGCACTGGAGATCATGGGTTAGATATCGATTCGTGGGGTTCTTTGCAGAGATAGCACTTACTAGGTGTTTCGAGGTCACGGTTGATCCATACTGGGCACTTAAGTTTCCCCAGGTACGCATTTGTGTTGCCTCGGACAGACACCAGACCTTTGTCGAGAAACAGGACATTGTTGACGAACTGCTGCCATCCTTGCTGGTTCAGAAGAGGCGTCTGCTGATTTGTGACGCCGAGTGTTGTGTTGTCGTGTACTGTCGAGGCCGGGATATTGACTTTGGCGAAGGGTTCATCATTCAGTTTGCGGATAAATAGGTCGAGAGTCAAGGGATCTGTCTTCACGGTGAATCCCTTCAGATTCAGAGCGGACATTACTGTCAGTAGAACAGAGTCCGGCTTGGGATCCGCGACCACTCCCGAAACGAGCAGCAGCTTGGAGCTGTTCAGCACATCCTGTGCTATAGCAGGAATGATGAGAAGGAAGCTTCATGCCATGTTAGCTTTAGAACCCAGGTATCGTAGAGAAGCGAGTAGAGAACTAACAGGATAGGTAAAGCGACCGCGCCCAGGATAATTAAACCCACGAGCCAGACGAACCAAAATCGCCGCATGTGGAACATACATCCACCCTTCTTCTTCTTTTTCTCCTCCTTGCTCGCTTCGCTATCTGCAGACTCAACATGTTCCACGTTGATCTCGCTTACTGCTACAATGTCAGCATGGATAGTAGAAGAAGTCGCTTTGTGCGGGTAGCCCGACCTGAATCTCCAACGCCCAGAGGGCCCCGGTTGGCACCAATGGCATTTTTGGCTTCCTTGCCCTTTAGGTACGACGGCTTCTCGTCGACCTTCTTGATATCCTTCTCGGCACCCATGGTGGGTGACACTCCAGGATCCTATGGAATCAGGGGGGAGACCAGAAGGACGTCGCACGTACTGATAGACGACCAGGACGCGATATAGGATGGGAGTTTTGTATGGGAGAAGGACCAAACCCGCGTTCCTATACCAGGTCTCCTGCAGAGGCTGTTTCGGGAAATACCTGCAGTCTTAAAAGCAGGTCGCCTGGAGTTGCTTGCAGAGAGCCTCAGACGGCGACGAGGGTGATTCCCGGGGCTGGAAAGTCAATTGCTAGTGGCATTGACCCAGCAGAACAAGTAGCGTAATTTATTCCTCGTGTGATACGAGACTGATAGACGACGGCTCCACGGATCAAGGCGTGTTATCCACTCCGGGTCAGTCTAATAACATCACTGATTGAGTGTCCTGCAGGTTCGATCTTTGTTGTTAGCTTTTTCACAAGCGCAGAGATCGGCTATCGAGGGATGAACCGCAGAATAAGACTGGCTGACGCTGGATCGACCTCGGATTCCCGGTGATACCCCTCTGCACAGTTTCTGGGTCGTGGACCGGTGTGGCCAAAAAAAGAGGGTGTTCCACGTTAAAGGGAACCGTCCACGCGGGGATGCTGGGGCCCCTAGCACGATACTTTTGCGGAGAACGTGGAGGAGCGGACGAGATGGCTAACCTGGCGCACATTAGTCGTTGCCATGCATCCAGATAGACGAAGCGTAATTCCCGCTTCTCCTCCAGCAGTGCCTGTTTTATTGGCTGGTCTGCCAGAAATTGAGGTCAGATCCTAATCCGGCCGCGAAGTCAAGATCCGCTACCGAGGTCGCTCATCCGGGACCGTCGTTTGCTTGTCTTGTGACATGTGGATCAACTTGACATTCTTGTTATATCCAACTCTGCTCTCTGGAAGCCGCAATAGGGGCTAGTTGCGACAAAAGAGGTATCATTCTTTCTTTCTCCAATTGCTACTCTGTGACCCTGCAAACCCGCTCTGAGAGAAGGCCGCAATGACATCCAAAGAAAAGGACACTGAGGCTGCGACAGCCAACATCCAAGAAAAAGAAAAGGAGATTGGCGATTCACAGGGCAGCTCGTCTGAGAGCGAGACTATCCCCAGGCGTGACCTGCTCAGTGCGCTCAACCATCTGAGAGAAATCCCAGATGTGTTGCAAGAGGGCATTCTCTTCGCCGGCGGCGGGCCCGCCATCCTTCTCCAGGCGGCTGTTCCTAATATCTTGAAGGAACCGCAAGGAGGCGATCGTCTCGCGATTCAATTACTGGAGAGCGTCCAGACAGTAATCAGCTACATCTGCTGCCTCGCACTGGGAACGAAAAAGGAGAAGAAGGCGCTTATCCAGCTGTTGGATCAAGAAACATGTCCTTTCAAAGAAAATGACCATTATTCGCGAGACCCAGCTGTCCGTCTCTGGGTTGCAGCTACGCTCTATGCCACAGCGACCGACATCTACCAGAGAGTCTGGGGGAAGATGGACTATCGCACTGCCTCGCGCGCGTACGCAGAGTATTCTCTTATCGTCTCCGCCCTCAAGGTCCCCGACGACGTGTGGCCAAAGAATCGGGAAGCCTTCTGGCATTACTGGGACACGATGATCGAGGATATCGACACCTCATCACTCCCCAAGGATCTCGAGCCGGAACTAGTGCACAATTTCCAAAAGCTGCCTCGTTGGGTCCGACCCTTCAAGCCCGTTCTACGAGCCTTTTCGAAAGAGATGCTTCCACCGCATATCCGAGAAGGCTACGGCCTGAAGTCGACAGCCAGCTGCAGAGCCATTTTCAAGGTTGGCCTCTGGGCTGTGATCGCCATCTATCCAGCTTTTCCCAAGAAGCTGCGTTCCTATCCTCAGCGATACTACCAACGGAAATTGGAAGAGCAATTAAAATGAGGAACAGCGCAACTTGATTTTCGCTACAAATCGACCTCTCATTCAACCTGCATCACTGCCGTCGCACCACATCGATTTTCTCTCTTTTGTTTACGTTTGTGTTAATAATATACCTCAGTGGCATACGGATAGAGCTATACCACGTAGTACTGGTGTTGTCGATTTCATAGGGCATGTCTTCGGGTGATTCGATCTATGTACTTTCTTGGCGACAACAAATCAAAATGGCATTATGCGTGATAAATGAAGAACAATGCTACGTAGCATCTGACATCAGGATCCCGCGAAAATAATCCACATCGACTGGTAGAGAGCCTCGGGTGATTGACTCCCTTGGGCACATCCTCCTCCTCCCCAGATGGCTGCATCTCATCCAGACCTGCGCATTTGCACCTGACACTATTGACTAGATACTAGCCTACGTGAACCCTATCTCGCGGCCAAGCCACTGAGGCCGTCTGGGATTGAAAGGTCACCTTGGCTCGACAGGACTAGCCCTGTAATTTTACCAGTCTGGCACTTTAGCACAACTTCCCTACGCCACTCCGTTCTCCGCCGGTGATCCGTGCTCCTGGACCCGTGCAAACCCCGCATCCCAACCCCGGTTTTTCGGGTGTATATCCCAACTCTGCAAGCCGACCGGGCGAGATGACGAGCGATCAGCCCGATCAACAACGACCCTGGAGACACCAGGAAGCCATACAGGAGAGGTCTGCGATTAATATAGCAGTGCGTTATTAATGCATATTCGACGTTGCGTTATACGTAGAACACCGTTTTCGAGTTGTCTTCTTTTTCATTTTTGCTTTTCTCAGGCGGGTGGATAGTCTCCTTCGCTCTAGTCCAGATCCGGTTCTCTGACCGGTTCCTTGATATAACTGCTTCACCGAAACGGCACTTTGCTTACAGCGCGACTGATCTAACTGCGTGGCGCAGAAAGTTTGTTCTACTTCCCTGATATCCGCCCGCCGCTTACGGCCTAGAGTTGGCACCTTACGAGACAGAGACGGGACATCCCCCTTCGAAGGTTCTCCAAGAGACTGCAGCTCATAGTACCCCGCTGGCTTCTCTCATTCGTCCAGAGCGCTCAATTGTCTCTGATTTCTGTGGCGAAGTGGCGCAGGAACACACTGTGCCGTCCCTTAGGTGTCTAGATTTTGTAGTACGGTGTGTACCAGTACGGAGTACTTCTTCATGCTGGGTCGAATGGGGCCTCTAGCATCGAAAATTCTGGTACCGTGACATGTAGCGCTACTACTCGACGAAGTGTAACTGTACGGCCAGTCCAGAACACGGCCCAGGTGGAAATGACCCGATCTCGTTGCTGCCACCGACATCACGAACGAGATGGATATCGTCCATATCACGCGCTAGATTTGATGTTCCTCGGTCTGAATGTGAGACCCGGAGGGGTAGTATGGAGGTATGCAGCAGTGTGCTCGTAAGGACGGGGTCGAGACAAGCTGAAGATTCTGATAGAGAGTCATCGAGGGGTCCCAGATGGTTGTATGTATAGGCCTGGCGGTCGCTCTGGCTCTGGGCTGCTGGTGAGACAGATTCATTTCGTCTGTCCGTAGCATCTTCAGTTGGTGAAGTGAAGATGAGGACGTTGACGTTGCTGTCGTTTGTTCTTATTCAGGGATCGGCCATTTTTGCGATCCCCCAGGCAGGATCGTCGTCTGTTGCGGTCCCTGCTCAGCAAGCATCGTCGTCCGACACCAATAACAATGGCCCTCTAGCGGCGGCAGCAGCAACTCCGGCTGCTGATCCTTCAGCGACTCCGGCTGTCAATGCACCAAACGAACAGTCTAATAATGGCGCTCAGGACGCGTCAACCGGATCGGGAGCATCACCAGCGCAGGCAAATAGTGCTGCTGCCAGTGCTCAGGAGAACAATGCAAATGCACAGACTCCTCAGGCCAATAGTGGTGCGCAGAACGCCGCGGCAGCGAGCCCAACAGCAGCATCGCAGGCCGGAGAGAGTAACACCCCGTTGATCCCGCTTCCAACACTGGGCCTACAGTCGTCAGGAAGCTCTGAGGCTGCCAGCAGTCCCAAGGAAACGGGCAACACACAGTCGACCGCGTCGCGTGCTTCAAGCTCTACTCCATCTGCGACTAGTTCTCAAGAGTCAGCGTCCCAAGCCAGTAGCAGCAGCGGTGGCAGCAGCAGCAGCTCCAACCTGTTAGGATCTCTATCAGCCCTTCTAGACCCGCAAGGGAGTGGTGGAAATCCGCTCTCAGATATCGCGAATGCCCTGCAGGGTCTCGCAGGCCTTCTATCGCCTACCTTACTCAAGGATATCGAGTCCTTCTTTCACCATATCGCGTATCTCCTTGATGATAAGACTACACAACAGGCAAAGGACCTTATCAATACAGCATCTGGCCTGTTGACGCAACAGCTCATCAACAAGGTCGAGAATGTCCTCGACAGTGCAGACGAACTGCTTACGCCAGAGTTCACCAAGGAAATTCAGAGCTTGGTCAAGGGAGCTGGTCCTCTCCTGACTCCTCAATTCTTCAATAAAGTCGGGGACGTTTTGGATCATGCCGATGACCTGTTAACTACGGAGTTTATCAAGGATACCCAGAGCTTAGTCCAGGGTGCAGGTCCCCTCCTTACCCCTCAATTTTTCAATAAAGTCGGACATGTCTTGGATAATGCCAATGATCTCCTGACGGCTCAAAACGTCAAGGAGATCGATGGTCTACTTGAAAATGCAAATAACTTGCTCACTCCGGAGTTTGTCAAGGACACTCAAGGCCTCGTCAAGGGTGCAGGTCCTCTACTGACTCCACAGTTCTTCCACAAAGTGGGAGACGTTTTGGACCACGCAGATGACCTTTTGACCCCAGACTTTGTCAATGACACTCAGAGCTTAGTCAGGGGAGCTGGTGACCTTCTTACTCCTGACTTTTTCAATAAGGTCGGACATACGTTGGATAATGCCAACGAGCTCCTGACAGCGCAGAACGTCAAAGAAATCGATGGCTTGCTTTCGAATGCGAACGAACTTCTCACTCCTGACTTTGTTAGGGATACACAGGGCCTGGTTAAAGGAGCGGGTCCCCTCTTGACTCCTCAATTTTTCAACAAGGTCGGGCATACTCTTGACAATGCCAACGAGCTCCTCACTCCTGAGTTTGTCAAGGATACACAAGGCCTGGTTAAAGGAGCAGGTCCTCTTCTGACCCCTCAGTTCTTCAATAAGGTCGGACATACCCTTGACAATGCCAACGAGCTCCTCACGGCTCAGAATGTTAAAGAAATCGACGGTCTGCTATCCAATGCCAATAATCTTCTTACACCCGAATTCGTGAATGACACCCAGGGCCTGATCAAGGGGGCAGGCCCTCTTCTGACTCCACAGTTCTTCAATAAAGTTGGGCATACACTAGATAACGCCAACGAGCTTCTTACGGCGCAGAATGTTAAGGAGATTGATGGTTTGCTTTCGAATGCCAACAATCTCCTTACACCCGAGTTTGTCAAGGATACCCAGGGTTTGATCAAAGGAGCAGGCCCTCTCCTGACACCGCAGTTCTTCAATAAGGTCGGTAATACGCTGGACAATGCGAATAGTCTCCTCACGAAGCAAAATGTTCATGAGATTGATGGTTTGTTATCCAATGCAAACAACCTCCTGACCCCCGAGTTCGTCAAAGACACTCAAGGTTTGATCAAGGGAGCAGGACCTCTCCTAACGGCCTCCTTTTTCAATAAAGTTGGTCACGTCCTGGACAATGCGAACGATCTCCTGACCAAGGATTTCATTAGCGAGGTCGGGGATGTCTTGCATAGCGCTGACTCCCTACTGACTCCTGAATTTGTCAACGATACCCAGGGGTTGATTAAAGGAGCGGGGCCACTTCTCACCGCTTCCTTCTTTAACAAAGTTGGTCATGTTCTAGATAACGTGAATGACCTACTCACCAAGGACTTCATTGATGAGGTCGAAGGAGTCTTGCATAATGCGGATACCCTTCTAAGCCCCGACTTCGTGAAGGACACTCAGGGCTTAATCAAGGGAGCGGGACCGCTTCTGACTCCTGCCTTCTTCAAGGAAGTTAACAGTGTTCTAGGCAACGCAAATAATCTACTGACTCCTGATTTCGTCAAGGACACCAAGGGATTAGTTATCGAGGCTGGAGGTCTGCTAACGCCAGCATTCTTCAAGGAAGTCAATAGCATACTAGGCAATGCAAATGATCTTTTGACGCAGCAAACTATCAAGGAGATCAATGGCCTTCTCGGAAATGCGAATAATTTGCTGACTCCCGACTTTGTCAAAGACACCAAGGGACTCGTCACTCAAGCTGGTCCACTATTATCCCCGACCTTCTTCAAAGAAGTCAACAGTGTACTGGGCAATGCAAACAACCTATTGACGCCGGAGTTCGTTAAGGAAACCAAGGGGCTCGTCACCCAAGCCGGTCCACTATTGTCACCTGCGTTCTTCAAGGAGGTTACCAGCGTGCTAGGAAATGCAAATGACCTGTTGACTCAACAAAATGTCAAAGGAATCAACGGTCTGCTTGGAAACGCAAATGATTTGTTGACTCCCGACTTCGTTAAAGACACCAAGGGGCTTGTTACCCAAGCTGGACCATTGTTATCCCCGACTTTCTTCAAGGAAGTCAGAAATGTGCTTGGTAGTGCAAATAGTCTATTGACGCCCGATTTCGTTAAAGACACCAAGGGGTTGGTTGTCGAGGCTGGAAGCCTACTAACGCCAGCCTTCTTTGGCAAGGTCGGAGGTGTTCTTGATAATGCTTCTGAATTACTCACTTCAAGAAATGTCCACGAAATCGAGAGTCTCTTGGGAAATGCGAATAGCCTTCTAACACCAACATTCGTTAAAGACACCCAGGGACTCGTCGTCGGCGCCGGCTCACTGCTTACACCAGCCTTTTTCAACCAGGTTGGAGGTGTTCTTGGCAATGCTTCTCATCTGTTGACTCCTCACAATGTGATGGAAATCAGTGACCTTCTAGGCAATGCCAATGATTTGCTGACCCCTGATTTCGTCAACGATACGAAGGGTCTTATCCACGGTGCCGGACCATTGCTCACCCCATCCTTCTTCAATAAGGTCGGCGGTGTTCTGGACAACGCTGATCACTTGCTTACCCCCAACACTGTCAAGGAAATCAACGGTCTTTTGTATAATGCCAATGACCTGTTGACGCCTGGCTTCGTTAACGACACGAAGGATCTGATCCACGGCGCTGGACCCCTGCTCACGCCATCATTCTTCAATAAGATTGGAGGAGTATTGGACAATGCCAATAAATTGTTGACTCCTCGTACTGTCAAGGAAATCAACGGCCTTCTCAATAATGCAAACGACCTCCTGACACCGAATGCCGTCAAGGAGATTAGTGGCCTACTGGTTAACGCTAATGACCTGTTGACTCCTGCTTTCGTCAATGACACTAGAGACCTTGTCAAGGGTGCTGGACCGTTGCTCACACCATCCTTCTTCAATAAGGTCGGAGGAGTGTTAGATAACGCCAATGACCTATTAACTCCTCATACTGTCAAGGAGATTAACGGCTTATTGGTTAACGCTAATGATCTATTGACTCCTGCTTTTGTCAATGATACTAGAGATCTCATTAAGGGTGCTGGGCCATTACTCACTCCGTCATTCTTCAACAAGGTTGGAGGAGTGTTGGATAACGCCAACGATTTGTTGACTCCTCATACTGTCAAGGAGATTAATGGTCTGCTGGATAACGCCAATGACTTACTCACGCCTAAGTTTGTCAATGAGACAAGAGACCTGGTTGGAGCGGTTGGTGGTCTAGTGACACCAGAGCTCTTCGGCCAGATTGGAGACGTTCTAGGAAACGCCAATCACTTGCTCACTCCAGAATTCGTCAACGAGACCAAGGGTCTAATCGGTGCTGTGTCCCCAGTACTAACACCTAAGACGATGAAGGAAGTCGGAGGTCTCTTGAACAATGCTAATGACTTATTGACGCCTGAGACTGTCAAGGAAATTGGTGGTCTTCTGGGCAATGCCAACCATCTGCTCACTCCCAAGTTCGTCAACGAGACGCGAGACCTAATTGACAATGTAGCACCAGTCTTGACCCCTCATCTGCTGGCCGAAGTTGGTGGTCTCGTGGGCAATGCGAACAACTTGTTGACACCTCAGACTGTCAAAGAGATCGATGGCCTCCTAAGCAACGCCAATGATTTGCTCACGCCCAAGTTCGTCAATGAGACGAGAGACTTGATCGATACCGTCTCTCCAGCGATCACACCAGAGCTTCTCAGCGAAGTTACCAAGGTGTTGACTCACGCGAACGCCCTCTTGACCGACAAGTTCGTCAATGAGACACAGGGCCTCGTCGGCACTGCTGGTCCTTTACTCGACGGAATTGCACCGGTGCTCACGCCAGATGCCCTAAAGCAGATACTGACGAGCGCTATCGACCTGCTCACACCCAAGTTTGTCAACAACACAAAGGGCCTGGTCGAAACCGTCGCACCGGCTATTACCCCTGATCTCCTGCATCGCGTCAGCAGTGTACTCGACAATGCAGACGATCTCTTGACACCCAAGTTCGTCAACGAGACAGGCACTTTGATCAACGATGCCTCCAAAGTAAGTTCTGCACATAAGTTTGTATTTCAGAGGAAGAACTGATGCTGACAACTTTTGTGTAGTTGCTGCCGATCGCGATGCAGCTATTGGACGCTCTGTGAAGATAGTGAACGATGATGATAACGATGGCAATGATTGAACCGAATACTTTCCTTTAATGAGATATGGTACTAGAACACGAATGGACAATGTTACTTAGCGATGAACTATGTGCCTCTGCGTAGATTCAATGTGAGGTAGTTATTTTAAACACACACGGTCGCGCTCAGAGGAGCTTGCGAGAATCGACAGACACGAGATCGAATCCATGGTCGGCTGTTGTGCGATCGGAGCCGTGGCGACGAATCAATAAACACCAAAACTGCCCTGTCTACACAAGATAATTCTATTTTCAGCTAGGTAGGCTAGGGTAGGAATATAAACGCAGTAGATTTGCTATATATTCTGAATTCCATTTCGAAAATCCATTTATCATCATAAATAGGTTAAAATGCCACTGTCGGGTTATATAACCAAAAAATCTATTCTGAATCGAGGGAACGCAGGCTGATGGTTGAGTCGCCGGTACTCTCTGCATCCGCCTTATCGAAAAGGGCCTGCACCCAGGTAGAGCAGATATCGAAGAATTTGGGCGCCTCGGAGTAGACGGCGGCGAATTGCAAGAAACCATGGGATACCCCAGGCACTATGCTCACTTCCAGATGGTCCTTCTCGTTGTAAACCGCATTCCGTTCGCTAAATGCCCGTGATTTGGCCTCTCTGAGTCGACCGGCGAATATGACAGTGTCGTCAACCAGAGGATCTTTCTCTCCCGTGATAATGTAGGTCTTCGGGAACCGTGCAAGTAGCGACTCTGGTGCCAGAATAGGAGAGAGGATAAAATCGGTGCTGAAGTCTTCGTTTCCATTAGGACCGACGTAAAGCATGGCCATACGACGCGCCATGTCGGGCACAAGAATTCGGTCGTTGCAATAGGCCGACATGGCCGAAACATGGATGTGGGTGGTACTGTCTTGTTCGGACGGGCTCTTGCTGTCCTTGGTGAGAGAGCCCGTGGCAGGGGTCCTTGATGATGCCATCTTTTCGTAGAAGTTCTTCTTCATCTGGATAACGCTTGGATCTGTCTTCACGTTGCTCCGGTCCTGTATCAATGCCATCTGTTCGCTTCCGACCCATGTACCTGCGTTGCCACTCAGGGCAGGGTATACCAAGAGCAATCCATCCGGCGTGGGAAGTTGCTCTCTGCCGTTGTCGCCAGATTGCAGGATCGATAATGTAAGGGCTGCGGCCAGGTTTCCACCGGCACTGTCTCCCGTGAGGACGATCTGGGGTCGATTGTCTCCACTGAGTCCGATGCATTGCCCGCGGGTCGTGGCGAGCTGGTGGTAGACATCGTAACACTCATTGATGGCGTAGGGATACGGGTATTCGGGAGCTTTCTTGTAGTCAAGACTGATAACTGGGACACCCAATTTTCCAGCCCAAGACAGGAGCTTGTCGTCAACCGTTCTAGGATTCATTGCGACAAAGCCTCCTCCTGGGATATCCAATACCACTTTCTTCTGGTTGCGCAATTCTTCAAGGGATCCATCAAAGTATAGCCAGGCGGTGACGGGCTCCGAATAAGCAGATCCTTTCGGGCGAGCAATGTTGATAGGACGCGGTCCGTACTTTGTATACTTTGGGCTCGTAAGAGGTCCAAGCAGAGCCAGGATTGGTGTCAAGCCCTTATTCCAAGACACGCGCACATGGTCGACTGTCAAAACGGAGTGGTATTTTCGGACCTTGGCATCAGCTTGGTCCACAGCAAACAAGTAGTAGGCCGAAAATATCAACGATGCAATATGCCGGAGGAACGCCGGTTTAATATCCATGGCAGTCCAAAAGCCCGCATCCAAAGCGGTAAGGATCCAGGTTGTCCGGAAAAAGGGTGGATTGTACATGTTGGCCAAATGCTCGGGACCGCTGAGACCAAAAATCCTGCTGAAGTTGTTTGAGAGGTAGATTGAAATGATGGTGAAAAACATTGTCTGCCACGGCGTCACAGCTCCAGCGAGCTGCGCGGAGTATTTACGAAGGCCGGGAGGGCCATGCTTATTACCCCTACGGTGAGAAATGACGATGAGCAGATGAATAGCCGGTAGGAGGTCAGTACATACTTGGCGAGATATGCTAGAGAGAGCGAAGCGATTGCCAAAATCTGAAGCCTTCGAATCTGGGCATTGGGCCTACCCAAAAGATGGTCTGCAGCATTGTCAGTTACCGGGTCGTCAAATATCAATTGGAAGCACACGAGACCTACCGATCATTTTCAATGGTTTCTGATTGCTAACTCCCCTTAAACATTTACAGATAGCACCAATGCTCGTTCGTTTATGAGAGTAATTGGGACCGGATGGGGTGTTGGAAGGGATATGGATATGTGGCCAGCACCTTCAACGGTCCTCCAGGCAGGCAGAAGAATTAAAGAACGACAAAGGGTCAGAAGTCCGCGGCTAAGTATCTACAATGCAGAGAATAGGTACTTAATCTAGCAGCCATACCTAGGTAATAACCATCGCCAATCCTCCACTGTTCTGGATAGCCGAAAGGAGCGCATGTGATTCATGTGATCTTCCCCGGGTCGTGTGCGCTAGTCCCAAATTGGGTTTTGCGGGGAAGGCTCAATTTCCTCGGTCGCACAAGCAAGAAAGAAAGAAGTACGATATTATCGTATTAACAGTGCAGATGAAAGGAACTGTTAAGCACAAAGACAATCAAAGGAGCAGTCAAAGAGCTTCAGGCATTTCCGTCCACCTGCCTCTTTATTCATGATGGTCTGCAGTTGGTTGTGTTTAACGGGCCAAGGGCCCTCCGACCGTGGCTGGCTCACGTACGGAATGTGAAGCACGAACTGGGAGTAAGATCTGGGACAGATCTAGATAGATTCCCTTCTCTCTGTTTACGGTCATTTCATCATCGCGTAAGCGCATGAAGTCGGCAAAGACTTTGGACAGGCACTGAGACGCTACATAAGTACGGTAAGATCTGCCTATCCTTGCAGTAGCATGGATCTTAACACGGTACAGATCCCTGTAACCATGTAAGTAACTTGTTAGAGCTAGTCAATGCATTATGGCCGTTTCAGTTCCAGAACTCGCGAATGCTATTACTCAAGTCATCTTGACAACGAGCGAAAAGTAGAGAATACGGTCGAGAATCCTGGCTATTACGATTGCTCTTTTACCAGCAGTATTTAGTCGCGCTAGACTTGGTACTGTATCAATAACCAGAGCTGATAAAGAGGCAGTTGGCCTTGTATAAATCTAACTGCTGTCTACTCCAGAGAAAATGCACCGTAAGGGCCTACTACGCTCTATATGTGTGAGAAGCTCTCGAGCAGTATTGTCTGAGAAAGTTTGTAATATATTGGCTCTGCTTCTAAGCCTTCTATAAGTGGTTGCACTCTCTCGTGCCTTGCGCATCAGTTACAGTGATATATGAAACAATACGGCCAGATGAAGTAGGATCGCACTTGTTTTTAGCGCCATGGCAGAGAGAAAGTGAGCTCTGTAGATCTGATTCAACATAATACATCCCAGTAAAATAAAAGTTATATAAATTATCAGAATACTATTCTTGGGGTTTGTGTCTAAGAGTTCACGTACGAACTCAGCTCCCCCATCTTCATGATTCTCCAGCTCCCTCCTCAGACCAGGGTGTCGCAAGAATCTCTAGCATGAGGTGAGATTCCGCTGCTCCAAACACCAAGCTTTGAAGACTAGAATCCGGTGGCTTGGGACAAAGCTGGATCGCATTACCAGCATACGTGGGCATATTCCCAAGGTATTTTGCCATAGCAGCAATAACTTCCTTAGTGAGCACATGGATGCTGAATATTAAACGGCCATCGGGAGATATACTTGTCTTAAAATCACTCATGCCATCAAGCACTGCGGTTTTTCTCACTGGAATATAGAGCACGTTGCCCAGCTTCGAAACCTTTTCAAGCCATTCTAAACCAGCAGGGGCCAAAGTGGACATTTCTTACCTGTACTAGCATTCTGAACAGGGAACACTCCAGATAGCCTGGAAGATTGAGCGATGTTAATTCCTACATTCTCTCTGTTGTTTAGACTAAGAACTGGAGCTGGATTTCTCGGGATTTCCGATATCTCATTAAGTATTCGAAGAGGTTCCGACAGGTGCATCTGTGTTTCCGAATGTGTACAAATTGTGCCTCCGAGTATTAGATGTGGACACAAAACGGCATAGATATCTATTCAACATTCCCACTTCCCCGCAGAGCCAGAGTTCGTCTCCCTTTTAGTGCTTATATACTCGAACTCCGCCAGACTTGACGGTCGGAAATGAAGGAGGCCCCGCGGCGCCAGTGGCTTGAATAGGTGCCACAAAAGTTTCGATGGTAGTTGCGCATTATGTTCAAATGCACGAGTTATGAAAAGAGCAGATGGGATTTCTTGTCGCAAAAGAAAACGGACAAGACACTATTAGAGATGACATTTCACAAGGTGGATATCATACATGACATCTAGAACAGTAAATCATTTGTAGCTTCCCGAGTTTTTATGCCGGCACCGTAGAGTCAGAAGGCGTATTATCGCATTAATCCCCCAAGGCCTCTCTGGCCGTCAAAGCCGATTTCTCGCGTGAGTGCTAGTAAGCTTTCTTTCGCCTCAAAACCCTCAGACAGCCAAGCAATTTAGTCTATCGATACGGAACGGAGTCTCCGATACTAAGAGATCTTAAGAGGGCAACACATTGGCACATTGCACGATGCCAAGACTGTGAATTGCTAGCCTGATGTGACGGAAATTTCAGTTTCGCTAAGGAGACCTTCATCAAGTATAGCTGGCGGCATTTGCCAGAATTGCCACAAAGGGTTCTGCTTCAGAGGTTCTGACATCGGAGTTCGCGGAAGGGGTAAATGCCGTTAACTAGACTAGAGTATCCATGCCTGAGCTTTTTTTAGCGCAGTCTAAGAATGAAGCGCCAAAATGATTAGCCACTGATCTCGGAGAACGGGCCGAATCGACTGAGCTTAAGCTCGTCGTGGTTAGTATTGAGCGCTAAAAAGGCGTTGAACTCTTTGGGGAAGAGATTTCGTTGTTTTTCAGCGCAAGGCTCACGGAGGTCTCTACTTACCATATGTACTCTATGTATGTACATACATCCTACGTGGTGTTTATGTTGCCTGGGAAATCAAGTCCGCGCAACGGGAAAATTATAACGATCAGCAATATTCCCGGAAGATGCACTGCTGCATCCTCTCGTGCAACCTAAGATAAGGGGCTTCTTTGTACTCCGTACTGCAACTTTACTCTGCGGAGATTCGGAGCGAGGCTGGACGCCACCGCGTTAGGGCCATATTCGAATTGTAAGCGAGCTCCAGACTACTCTAGTCCTCCACTCAACTCCCGTCCAACTCTAGCATAATCAGTCTTCCCACTGGTTTCTTGACTCAAGCGAAGTGCTTCTTACTTCATCGGGATCGCCAAGTATCGCCAAGATACTTCCTATCGGCGTCCAAGTCAAAAATGGATTGCGGCTCAACCGCTGCCTACACCATCTATAACGCTACTGCACATTAGAGTCCCTCTATCTTAGGCACCCCAAGGATTCAGCATGAGTCTTTCTGCGCTAGTATGGGGCGGAGGCAAAAGGCATGTGGTTAAATAGATCTTGTAAGCCACTCATGGGTGTCGCCTGTAGTCAGTCCTCTCAGTTGCAGTATACGCGCAAAATCAGACATCATGAAGACTACACTCCTGTTGTCAGCCAGTGTGCTGGCATATTCCGCAGAGGCGATCGTCTTGAATGAACGCGCTGTACCGGCTGTGGTGAGCTTTGATGTCCAACGGAACATCATAGAGGATCCAGTGCGCCGAGTACATCAAGAACGGAGTCTCCGGAAGAGAGATAACACTCTTGATATTGATATCGTGAATCCGGTATGTATTGCCCCTTGCCTTCTTGTCCTGTCTTCTTCGTCCTCCTTTCCTTTTTTCTTGCTAATATAGTCTATATTTCACAGAATGATCTTGCCCTCTATTGGGTCAATGGGACAGTCGGCACCCCGGGTCAGCCAGTGACCCTCGCCCTTGACACTGGCAGCAGTGACACCTGGGTGAATGTGGCGTCATCCGACTTCTGTTCCCAGGACTCTGATCCCTGTAAGCCGTTTGGCACCTACGACCACAGCAAGTCATCCACATACAAGTTTCTCGACCACAATTTCGACAACACCTACGGCGGTGGCTCAAGGACAAACCAAATAAAGGGAGACTATATCACCGAGACTGTGAAGTTTGGAGGTGCCACTCTGAAAAACTTCCAAATTGGTGTTGCATCCTCCAAGTCAGCGAATGACAGTACGTGCTAGCGGTATTAATCGATACGTGGTGCATTTTTTATGGCTAACACCCCGAGCAGAAGGTCTCTTGGGCGTTAGTTACGCCGCCGCTGATGGCGGTGGTCGAGATATGTACAATAACTTCCCCATTGCCTTGGTCGACGCAGGTTATATCAAGTCGCCTGCCTTCAGCTTGTATCTCAATGAGCTCCACGCGTCCAAGGGTCAACTCCTATTTGGTGGCGTCGACACGTCCAAATACACCGGTGAACTCCAGTCAATACCCACAGTTGCAGTCAACGGAGTGCATTACAGTTTGGAGATTGCCCTTACGGGTCTGTCACTCAAAAAGGATGGCAAGAAGCCATCTAGCTACAGTTCCTCCAGTCTGCCCCTGGTGACAAGCCTTGACTGCGGTAGTACAACTATTATCCTTCCTGAATCCCTGACGAAGGACATCTTCGATGACTTCGACGTCAAATACAATTCTACTCTGGGCGCCGGTCTACTTCCATGCAGCATGAAGAATAACGATTGGAACTTGACCTACAGCTTCTCTGGTGTTGAAATCGATGTCTCTATGCGTGAGCTTGTCCTTGACCCAGCTGGTTACGAGAACGACGAGCTTCAGTGTCTTTTCGGAATCGTTACTGGCCCTGATGATCTGGTACTCATGGGAGATCCCTTCCTGCGCAGCGCATACGCCGTGTTTGATCTCGCCAACAACGAAATCTCACTTGCCCAGGCCAACTTTAACCCGGGAAAAGAAAACATTCGGGAAATTGGTACGGGCAAGGACGCCGTTCCAGGAGCCACCAAAGTCAAATCTGCGGTGACCAGTGGCGTCAACTCCGCGGCAGCTTCTGCCACCACCGTTGTCGGGCCGGTGGAAACTGTAGGTGCTGTCACTACTGTAACTTCTGGCTCGACTGCGGCATCTACCTCGTCCTCGTCTTCGGCTGCGACATCGACATCCAAGGGTCTGGCTGCTCTGCCGACTAGCCAGTCCATGCACCTCGTTGCCGGTATCGCCGGCGCAGTTGGTCTTGCGATGGCTCTGTAATGATACCCGTGTTATGATTTTGATTAGCATGGCTTTTATATTAAGATAATACTGTATATAGCTAACGAACAACTTTACATTATCTCCACTTATTTTTGTCGTATTTCTCTTATCCACTACAGCTCGTAATTCCCGGGTCAACAGGATTACCGATAGAGATACCAAAATAATAGAGATGGGCCGCGTTGATCCCCTTTCCATCATTTCCAAGACCGTAACCGGGCTCGGAGAGGTTGCAGTCCTGGTATTATTTTCGTTAGCACACTCTAGAATAGGGAGAAGACGTGGATTCATACCGGAGGTTCATCCCCCTCGCATCGAACTGTATTTTTGACGCTGGGAGGGTCGTTCGCCCAATACTCGACTTCGTGGTGCCAGTATCCGTCTTCAGTGCTCGGTACTTGCGGCACTCCATCATTCGAATGCGTCACGCGAAACAGCTTACCAGGTTGAGCGAGTAGCGAGTCCATGTACGCCGCCCACGACGGGTTTCCAGTCCGTGGCTGGCCGAATGTATACGCCGTTATCCGGTCGTTATCCTCGGGGAATGATGCATGGAGAGCCTGGGCGGCAAGTACGGCGAGTGAGGCACCCATGGAGTGACCAGCTACGGTGATGGTGTATGTGGGATAATCGGCTATGGAGGACTTCATGATTTGGGTAATAACGGCAGATATGGAGTTCCATTGCCGAAAGTAGCCTCCATGAACCTGTCGGGGGAGTAAGTATTTTAGCCATGGCTGTGTATTGGTGATCGTTTCAGGGAGGTTTTTGCTGGTTCAAGAATCACACGTCCATGTATAGGCGGATCATATTCGGTATGCACATACCGTGCAGTTTTTACACCCTCCGTCGGCCCCGGAGAAGGGGACCAACGTCTGGTTGAAATCTGAACTGAAATCCTGCATACTCGAAGTGCCGCGGAATGCAAGGATCAAATCATGCCCTGCATCATCTCGAAAGAGAGTAGCTTGCGTGTCCGTCGTGCTGTTGTTGATATATGAGACCGCCGTCGCTCCCGCCGGGGGTATGGGACAGTCGGAGGCATATGCAGCAGCTGAGAAACGAGTGTAGCGTACCAGACGTTGGTAAATTTCTTCCGTGACTGTATTGATTGTATAAGTTGTTAGAGTTATAGTTCCCCGTCGATATAGGAAAGATAGTGTTGTTGTTATATCAGGACGAGACCATACTAGGAAAAGTAGAAGACGATGCTGGCTGGGTCCAGAGGAATTGACAGATGGATATGATTGTAGCGGATAATCCCACTTTCATTTTATCTCCGTATTGGACCTAGAGCGACTGCTTCAAAGCAATATCATGAAAAATAATCGATCCGGCTTGAAACCAGGCGACGCAACTACCGTGCGGGGATCCCAAGCAACTATAACTCAAAACGAGCGGCGCCATGTGAGACGATTACCGAGGCAGATGGGAAGGAGATCACTATGTAGGTATCATCACCTGTTCTCGAATTAACAATTAGTGGCTATTATCGTCAAGCTGTAGGTGACTATAGGTTTATTTCGTACATAATCGTATAATCGTCTGCGTCATTTTAACTAGTTATTCTCCGTGCTCGTCTGGAAGTTTTATTCTGATAGGCTGATTAATCATCGAGCGGAACGCATACTCAACAATCGGTCCCGGTGGTCCAGGGGTAGGGCATGAGACTGCAGTTCTTAAAGTCGCGTGTTCGAGTCACGCTCGGGACTGGACCTTCTCAGGTCTTTTTTTTTGTTTTTATTTTTTCTTTCCCATCACCATCACCATCACCATCACCATCACCATCACCATCTGGAGTCGTTCTTTATTCTCTCTCTCTCTCTCTCTCTCTCTCT
>JAPVCB010000026.1:2605272-2643394 GCA_029606185.1 Paecilomyces formosus
TTCCCGTTCTAGTGCGACCGTTTCTTTTGCGACGGAAATGCTTCCGCGAGAAATATATATTCCTCGACAGGTATTTAGATAGTCCGTAACAACTGTCAACATGTATATCTAGCGTCTATTTCTCACCCAGTACTCCTCACTGCTTGCTCAGTAACCACCTCAACTCCTCCAGTTTGGCCTCCCTCCACTTTGCAGACTCCTTCAGCTGCGGAAACAGATTGAAGCCATGCGGGAAGCCCTCGTAGATGGTGATTCTAGTCTCCACGCCGATTCTCTTCAACTTCTCCGCAAACAACAACCCTTCATCTCGGAGCGGATCCAACCCCGAGACATGGAACGTGGTCGGCGGCCATAGGTCCTTATCGAACTGTTCGTCCGGGATAATAAGGAAAGAAAGCCTCTCGTCTGCCTTGGTCTCCTCAGACGCGTTGGGCACGTACATATTGACGAAATCGTTCACCCGCGACACCGGGAGGATCGGAGCGTCGACGTTTTGCACATACGAGGAGGATTCTCGGTTCGCGAGGAGATGATAGGGGAAGAGGTCGGGATGGACGGTCGGAGGAGCAGTGAGGATCAATCCCTTTACTCGCGAGGTTGGTTTGGGAGCGTCTGGTCCCTGCTCCTGCTGCAGCTTCTGGATGCGTTTCATCTCCCTGACTGCAACGCCGATCGAGAGGTTCGCTCCCGCGGACGTGCCGCCAAGGTGGACGTTCTTCGTGTCTAGACCATACTTAGCTGCCAGCTCGGAGCCTTCAGATGCGAATAGTTCGAACGCTGCCCACGACTCGTCTGGCTGTGTGGGAAAAGCGTGTTCGGGGGTCGGATGGTAGACAGGGTGCAGCACGGCGATACCGACGCCTGTTGGGTCCGCCTTGGTGAATGTAGAGCAGAGATGGGCGCAGTATGGTGCTTCGCTCTCTAAGTTTCCTAGATGCCAACCGCCGGAGTGATAACGGATATAGAGCGGTAGAGGAGTCTTTCCAGTGTTTGTAGGACGATACAGACGAGCTGGAATCGACGAGCCGCCGGGAATTGGGATCGTAAACTCGTCAACCTGGACATCGTCTGTCCACAACGTTAGCCGGACCTGTCAAGTCAAGGAACGGGTTTAACATACCCGGGGTCCCGTAGTATTCCCTGTGTGACTTTGCTCTTGACGCATTGAAAGCATCTCGTATCTCAAATACCGTGGCCGTCGGTGGCACCGCAGGAGGAGGCAGTGTCTTTTGGAGCCCAGCCCATTCCGCTGCCGGGGAAATAGCGTATTGGGAATAATCGGCCATGTTTGTATGGTGGAGCAAAACCACTAAGTAGGATGTCGCGAAATCTATCTATGTACCTAACAGGGGACACCTTGGTGCGAACAAGACGTCCTCTGTGCCGACAGGGTTTCTTTATAACATCCCTAGCTACACAGAGCCAAGTCGGGCCTAGATAGTGATCCGATTCGCCGTGACCTAACCTAATTGCCGAGTTTGGTGATTAACGACGGAGTAGCTCTTTTATCTATCACGTACCCCGCATCGACGGGGAATTGATGTCTGGAGACTTTAAGCGCCCGCAACTTATCAAAGCAATCCACTGCGCAGCAGGATTCCAAATGTATTTAATATAGACAAATCCAAGTTTCAAAATTGGCGTGTTTTGATGAGGAATAGACAAAAACATACACATTGTTCCTATTCGGTCTTTGGGCCGAGGTCCAGTATTTGAACGGTCCGCGGAACGTTCACCGACCCGTGGATATATCGGATGGCTAAATTCTGTATACAGCAGAGTACTACCTGATAAAAACAGTACATCGAGAATCCTATATCAGCCGAGGAAATCTCCTGCGGATGAACCTGGCGCTAAAACACGACTTCACTGGAACTACCGGCCTCCTCTCTACCCCTCCATACTCTACTATGTCTGAACCAGCGGGGTCATCGACAGAGACGCGCAACGATGCTCACAATGCGGAGGAGAAAGACGGTATTCTCCGAATAGCAATTATCGGCGCCGGAACCATTGGGCTCTCTTTCACAGGACTGCATCTGTCACACCCCGCCAATCGCGACGGTAGCCGGAGAGTCGAGATCAGGATATACGATCCCCGACCGGAGTTGAGTGCGTATGTCGAGAGAATGTTACCTGGTAAGTTCTTGATGCGTCGCATTGCATCTCTCATTAATATTTCCATTTCTAACGACCGATGATAAAGCATATCTATCTACGTCCTCCGCGGCAGATACTCTCCAGACATCGTCTTCTTCATCCGACTCGAAAGCTACAGATCGCATCGCCCTTCCCCCTCCCATACCCAACCACACGCTGATCCTCTCACCAACCCTCGCTGACGCCGTATCCACCGCACATATCATTCAGGAACAAGGCCCCGAATCCATCTCCACGAAACAATCCCTCTGGTCTGAAATCGAATCCCTCGCTCCTCCCAATGCGCTCTTCTGGTCCTCTACGTCCGGCATCCCGGCTTCTGTCCAGTCGCAAGCTATGAGAAACCCTAAACGCCTCCTTGTCGTCCATCCTTATAACCCGCCGCATATCATGCCGTTGCTTGAGCTCGTTCCTGCCCCCGGGACGGACCTGGATGGATGTGATTCGGATGTACAGCGTACGCTGGAATACTGGCGTCGTCTGAGTCGCGACCCGGTCGTGCTGAAGGAGGAAGTGTCTGGTTTCGTGGCGAATCGACTCGCGTTTGCGCTCCTGAGGGAAGGGGTCGAGTTGGTGAACCGGGGTGTGGCGACGCCCGAAGAGATTGACCGGGTCGTGGAGCAGAGTATGGGCCCGAGATGGGCGGTTAGGGGGCCGTTCTGGAGTTATCATGCTGGAGGAGGAGAGGGTGGATTGAAGGGTATTTTGGGGAATATTGGGGATACGATCCAGCGATGCTGGGACGATGCGGGGAAGCCGGACTTGAAGAGCGAGGGCAGGGAGAGCGAGTGGGTTGGGACGTTGTGTGAGGCCGTGGAGAGGTCGTATGGGAAACTGGGGAAGGAGGATCTAAAGGATAGAGATGATAAGACGAGGAGGGTTTTGGACGTTACAAGAGAGGGGAGGACGCCATGATCAAAACCCGTGAGTCTTTCAGGATAGACCGTGTATTTATACTGAGATTATTAGAGCTGGTGCTGGACACCATGGGTTGATAGCGTCATTATAACCAAGAAGACTGGAACTTAAATTGAGTAAAGAGAAGGGTATCTAACTATCGACAGTCCCGGAGATACTCGCCCGGACACCCATCGATCCGTCCCGCGAGGCGCCAAAGAATCGATCTCTCACCAGCCGCACATCATCGACGGTCGTCTCGTGCAGCTCCATGTCGAAGCGACGGAAAATTCCCGCAACAGTGAGGAACAGTTCGGCATACGCGAGGCTAGACAGAGGAGTCAGTATTCACTATAGATGGACAAGTCAATTGGCCTGAACTTACTTGATTCCCAGGCACTGCCTGCTTCCCTTGGTGAAGGAAACGATAAACCGGTCGAGCCGTTCTCCCTTCTCGGCGGTGCGGATCCATCGTTCTGGGTCGAATGATTCTGGGTCTGAGAAGATTGATGGGTCCATGTGGACAAAATAGGACGATTCGCTGACGGGCGTCTGGTGGTTGGTGTCAATGACTGATTTGGAGGGAAAAAAAGGGTGTTTCTGTTCAACTTACTCCTGGGGGAATAACCCAGTCTTTGTATCTGAGAGCCTCGGTGGGTGCAACACGGGGCAGTCGGGTGGTGACTCCGTATGAGAGTCGCAAGCCCTCATTTATGACAGCGCCCTGTCTCCAATTAGTATGTAGCTGCATGAGTCGGACGTATGAGGTTAATGCGTACCAGGTATGGCAGATGCTCGAGCTCTGTCCAGGACGCGGTGCTCAGCGGTGTCGGCATAACCTTCTTCAGCTCCTCTCTCAACTTTGACAGAAGAGCTTTGTTACTGAGAAGATAGAAAGCGATCGTGGTCAATGTCTTTGCAGTAGTCTCGCTGCCAGCCGCAAGGAGAATCTGGCCTTCATCTTGCAAGCGGTCGATCGATCGTTCCTCCGGCGGGAGACTGGGGTCGCATAGAGCGTCAAACGCGGTGGCTTGCGAGCCCTTGTTCTCCGCTTTCTCAAAAGACTCAAGCGATTCTAGCGATTGTTTTCGAACCATGTGCTGGATCTCCAAGAGAACGGCGGCTTGTGGATCGAGCTTCTTCAGGAGCCACGGGGGCATGCTCTTCGAGATGGTCAGAACGAATGGGAAGTGTCTGAGCATGGCGCCGTTCGCTGACGCTTCTAGGACCGCTTCCTTCCAGCTCAGTTTGAAGTCATCCTCATCGAGATAGTTGTAGCTCTTCCCGTAGGAGTAATGTGTGATGATATCCATGGTCAGCGCCGTGAAAGCCGCATCTAGTCTGATGATCGCGCCGGTTTTGCCAGCAGCCTCGAAACGCTTCGAGAGTTTATCAATGTTCTCCTGGATCAGCGGCTCCAGACGCATCACTGATCGTTTGGAGAAGTAGCTGTTCAGAAGACCACGGCGCAGCCGGTGGTGGTCATGATTGATGGTCGTCACCATCGACTGGGGAGTCCCAAAGTGGGCTACGAAGCCGACATACTTCTCCCGTCTCCTTGAACTGGGTGCATAAATCTCATCGTAGAATTGGGGGTCCTTGATATGGAGCTCGTGAGGGGTAATCCGGACAATTGGGCCTGGGAGAAAATCAGTCGGGGTTTACTCAAAAATTGGATTGGGCTTCATACCATATTGCTGGTGCATGCGCTCAATTTCCCAGATAAACATGCCACCCTTGACCAGGTTGAAGTAGAACTCATAGAGATGAGTGATCGCGGCCAGCTTCGGACCGGGGAACTTGCTCAACGGGTGGAAATACAATCGATAGATAACGCCCGCGATGATATAGGCCAGGATCCCAGCCGGGATGAGCGCGGCGAGAGGCACAGGCAGGAGATCCATGGTGCTTGCGGGTGTTCGTCTGCTGCCCTCAGCATCCCAACCAACGTAATACGAAAAAGCACACACCCCAGAGGTCGGGGTCGCCCGCGCTGGAGCGTGGAGCTGATCTTAAGAAGCCCATAGCAGCGCCGAGGGTGTGGGCCACGGTAACTGACTGACTAGCACCGGTCCAGCCCGCCGGAAGGTTGATTGTCCCTCAAAGCTGGAAAGTCAATCACAGAGAGGAATAATAATACTCATGGCACTGACTCGACCTGAGAACGGGCGGAATCTAGCCTCTGCGCAACTGTGTGGGTGGACGGGGGCGTCGGGCCACCCGTCCGTGGTGGAGATTTCCAGGATGCCGGTCGAACTTGTAGGAAAAGTTAGTAACCACCAACTCTCACGATTACGAGGCATTGCGCTGATCTGGACTGACGGTTCTGTTTTTCTTCTTGGAGATGGTGAGTCTGTTGCTTCATCTGTACTGAAAATGCCACGGCGAAAATGTCGAGAAACACGACAGAGATAGAGCAAAATGCATCCATCGGCATCTCGCACCCTGCTTTCCCGGCACTCTGGGGCTGGGAATATCCGCCAACAAAACTAATCCCATGGTTCCTGCACTGGCCCTCTCGTCTGGCGCCGTTCCAACGAGCCAGGACGATCGGAAGTGTAGCTACACCTTGGCATCAACTAGCACCATAGCTTGTCGTCCGAATGGATCTCTGGCTCTGTCGCCACGAATATCCCAAGCAGATAAAAAAGGGGCCTGTCGAAGGAAGGACTGGTGCAGTTGCATGCCTTCTTGGAGAGAGATAGTCACTTGTTGGTATTGATGCATCGTGTCCCTGGTGTTTCTCCAGACCTGCGGAATACTGGTGGTTGCAGATAGAAAGACCGCTAGACTGGACGGATTGTCAGCATAGGCCTTTCGATACGGCTGTAAAGACGGAGAAGGTCATCTATCTATTCAGCAAATCATAATAACGATGTATGGCCGTTTGTGACCTGTAAGCTGTCATGGCCCAAGCCACGCAGCCGTTGCAACGGGCGTACATGCCATTTTTGGCGTGTACTGACCGTGCGCCGCGATAGTAAGATTTAAGATTGGGATAGACATCTCACTGGCTGGTTGATAGTTCCGGATGCACCCAAGAGATGGCAGTTATGTAGGACATGCGGAAAAGGGAAGCAAAAATAAAATAAATAAAGCCCGACTGGACTATGTGGGAATCGAACCCACGACCTCTCGCAAATGCGATCATAAAGGGATGCGAAGCGAGCGCTCTACCAACTGAGCTAACAGCCCGTAAGATATGGGTGGCTTCTGCTATTTTTACTTGTCTGGGAGGAGGGAGAGGTATAATGCTCTTTAGGGAGAAATATTCACCCACGGCTGGATCATGAGGTAATTTACACACAGCTGGATAACTTTCACAGTGACATAGACACACTCCGCTAACCACACGACAATCGATGGCCTGAGAATTTAGAAGAATTGAGCTTTATTCAGCTGCGACGAGGTTCTTTACATACAGGCCACCCGCGCCAATTATACTAATACTCGACAACACCAACAGCGGCAGACACAAAGGAAATACCATCGGATTCGCTATTTGTGTTTCTGGCAAGGACACAAGGACACAAAGGTACACTATAGAAACATTTCAACTCCCGACCGGGGAAGAAGGAACAAGGGAAAATCAATGGCCACGCCCGCACTGTCATTCATTCTAGATGGCAGCCATCATCTTCTTAATCTCTGCGATGGCCTTACCCGGGTTAAGACCCTTAGGGCAGGTCCGCGAGCAGTTCAGGATAGTGTGGCATCGGTACACGCTCATGCTGTTGTCCAGGGCCTGCTTGCGCTCCGCGGTCCGCTCGTCACGGGAGTCGGCGAGCCATCGGTAGGACTGGAGCAGGATAGCGGGGCCCAGGTACTCCTCGCTGTTCCACCAGTACGAGGGGCACGAGGTCGAGCAGCAGGCACACAGAATGCATTCGTACAGACCATCGAGCTTGCGGCGGTCCTCGGGCGACTGACGGTTCTCCAGACCCTATTGACCGGGGGTTAGCGATCAGTCCCTGCAACATGCCACAGGGGAAGCGAGCTTTCACTTACATCTTCGGTCTTAGTATCACGCTGAAGGTAAGGCTTGATAGACTTGTACTGCTTGTAGAACTGGGTCAGGTCAGGGACCAGGTCCTTGACAACGTAGGTGTGCGGCAGAGGGTATATCCGGGAAGCCTTTTCAGTTTCGGTGGGAATACGGCCTGCGATCTGTCAGTCCATGTTCGAGCCTTCTACGTCGGTCTGTCATGTCGTCGATGCATCAGTGATCACATACACAGGCAGGCCAGGGTGTTGACACCGTCAATGTTCATGGCGCAACTACCGCAGATACCCTCACGACAGCTTCGTCGGAAAGTCAGGGTGGGGTCGATCTCGTTCTTTATCCGGATCAGGGCATCGAGCATCATAGGGCCGGTCTTGTTGAGGTCCAGCGTGTAGGTCTGCATCTTGGGCTTCTCCGTGGGCGTATCCGGGCTCCATCGGTAGATGTGGAAAGTCTTGACTCTGGGGTTCTCGGACGGCTTGGGATCGGTGACAGGCGCAGACTTCTTCTCAGAGACGGGCTGAGTGCTCTTGGAGGTGGCCTCCGTGAAGCCCGCGACGGGGTCGACGGTGGCATAGGACCGCGCGAAGACAGCCGGTCTGAAGAGAGGCCTCGAGGCGGCCATGAGGCGCGAGGTTGATCGCAGGGCAGCCATGGCGGGCGGGCGGAACGAAATCGAAGATCGCGAAAGGCGGCCAGACACTCCCAATGCAGGAGCAAGAGGTCAATGGGGCGCGAGCAGCGAGATCTGGAGCGTTGGAGAGCAGCAGCAGGCCTGGGGGGCAGCTGGAGAGGGGAGAGGATGGCTCGACGGGCGACGACGAGGAGATCGAAGATATGAAGTCAAGAGATTCAAGTTCAAGTTCGCCTTTCGTTCATGCGTCTCGCTCTACCTCGGGCCCGTCGGTCGGCAACGGCTGACTCATCAGACATGAGCCAATCACAGATTCGCTAATTGCAAGCGTCGGGGACAAACGGCAGCGCCTCGATGCCTCAGGCGCTCACACGTCCCGTTGGCCCTGTCATTACTCTTACGGTATATCATGCAAATAATTGATTCATCTACCCATTCATTGACTTCTGCATCAGTATAACTCACTGTCAGACCATCGATCATGAGCATCCCTGTCGCACTGGCAGCTCTCAGCGTCGCCAATAATCGTTAACGCAGAGGCCGCTCATGCCGGGAATCCGGATCTGCTGGACATGTGAGGTTGCTGTTCCACCAACCACGGTGCCTGTTTAGTGGCCGTCACACCCTGCTTCTGCCTGAGGCTGTCGATTACTGCCTCAGGCATATATTACTCCTTTTGGTAGTTCCGCACGAGCCAAACCCGTGACCCGTTCAGGGAATACCTAGGTACCATACAGACTGCGGCTCTTCATAGGCATCTTTATGCTCGAGTCACCCAGATGGTGGAAGCTCAAAAGAGCCATTGTTGGGAATGTCTCCGACGTCGCTTAGTCTGTGACTTCCAAGTGCCTGGATGTAAGCGATGTGCAGCATCTGGGATCGACTGCCCTGGCTATGGACAGCCTCCACGGCTGCGAGTGAAGTGGCTTGCCCCTGGTAAGGTCAGCTCTCGACAGCGCAAAAGCCCCTCGAATCACCAGAAGAACGGCGGCGCCAGTCCAGAAGGCGCAGATCCAGAAGAATCTCGCCCAACGACATCAAAAGGAATCCTGGAGTCTTCAAGTGCCGGTTCACAGTCATCGAATGACACGCATGATGTAGCTCTTCCCCGTTTTCATCTCAAAACGGACTACCATGCGCTGATCGATTCTATACAATACTGTATGTCGTGATGGCTGCACAGGTCGCACATAAAAGGCTCACATTGGAACAGTCGACTCCTGCATGTATCCACAGCTGGCAGAAGCCTTACGCTTTGGCACCAATACCAATATATACAAGCTTTCACCTGCGGTATTCCCGCTTGATTTCACCCGGCCTGCTCATCTTCAACTGGGCTTGATTTGCTTGACACTCAGTCACCGAATGAATCAGACAGGCCATAACCCTCATTCAAAGAGCCTAGAGACATCTTTCTACCGGTACCGGGGTCTGATGATTCACTCTTTGAATGAAGATATCAGTATATTAAATAAGCAAAACGGCGATATCGTTCTTGCCGGAATTCTCACGCTACTGATGGCAGATGTAAGTCTTCCTTACCTGGAATAACGCCAGCGTATCGAACCACTGAACAGCGACTTTTGAACAGGCTCAACAAGGCATCTCGCAACATTGGCGGTATCATATCGAAGGGGTCCGAAGACTAATAATGTTGCGCGGTGGCATGCACCGCCTGGTCGTATCCCCGGGGGTACTACCAATTATTCTTTCATTTATTGGGTGGGTGGACGATTGTCTCTAAAGTTCCAAAGTCGGTTGTACTTACAGCTCGACAGCGTCGTGGTAACTGCCGATACCTCATCTCCTGCATCCGATCTGCTCGTCGAGGGATTGGGCCTGGAGGAATTATGTCAGGTGGTGAACCAATACGGAGGCAATGGGTATGGATTTCAGATGTGCCCCCCTCCCCTATTTTTCGAGATCATCAATATCAACCATATCCGGAGCCAAATATCGAAGCCAAATTGCATAAACAAAAATGATTTTCAGGAAAATGCACGCGAAGTCCTGCGTCGCGTCTACAATTTCTCACCGGCTGCATGGATCCAGTCAAATGGATATCGCACCGAAGAAAGCAAACTAATAGTGGACATTCACCAGAGTGCAGTTGCCTTATACTGCATGTCCTCCCTCCAAAGTATCGGAGCTCTACCGTCAGACCCGTTACTGCGGAAAAATCGTGATATGGAGAGACAGATATTACACGGACTACTCGAAAGGCTGCTGAGACAAAGGCCCCATGGTTATACTCTCTGGCCCCTGATGGTTCTCGGTGTGCAAGCAGTGGATAGTGGTCCTGCTTTGCGTGCTTTTGTTCGAGAGAAGATGACAGACTTGAGCGCCTCTTCGGGCACATATGCCCCGCTCGCGGCAAAGGAAGTTCTAGAAAGATTCTGGGCTTCGAGCAGAACGGAATGGGATGCCTGCTTTGAAAAACCTCATATGTTTACAACCGTGCTTACTGTGAACCGAGGTCAGCTGCCAAGGAGACCTTAAAACTAGACATCTAGAATCATTCAAAGTTTTGATAATATATACGGTTAAACAATATTGACAGTTAATCAATGTAGAGGGAAAGAAATTGACGGGAAAGCAACAAACAAATATCAAAAATCCAAAATATACAAGAGTGCATCGGCACAAGAAAAAAGCGAACGAAGTGAATGAGCGGATCATTTATTCTCGCACAACGGCCCCCAGAGGCTAGGACCTTTGACTTCATCCCAACCCTCAGACCCCACGCATCGCCAGCACCAGAAGATATTGTCGGGGTCGTACTTATTCTTGGTGAGTTTCAGCTCATCGTATCGGTCTCCGTACCATGCCTCCTTCCAGTCTGGGTCGTAAGGGTCCGCTTCGTTCAAGTAAGTTCCCATGCCAGGAGTCACATCCTTCATCGCCTTGAGCTTCTCGTTGGTAGCTCGGCCCCAAACTTGTCTCAGCCCCGCCATTCCACTCGCAGGAGGGGCAAGTTCGACGTGTTCGGCAATCATGTAGGTTCTGCGCCATGCAGGATGAACGGATGTATAAGGCTGAGGCTTCAAGACTCCGCCACCGCCGATGAGGGCCAGCGTAAGGGACATTGCTGGAGATTGGACCCCGGAATCGAGTTTCCCGAACAAGGTGTCGAGCATGGTGGTCAGCTTATTCTCCTGGTGCAGCATGGATTCTTTGTTAAAAAACCGCGAGATCAGGATAACGCCCTTTGCAGCACCCGCATAATGGGATCCGCTAGCGTAGTACTCTTGGAAGGTGTTGTGTTGTTGAAACTGCGACTTCACCAATAGTTCGGTCCCATTATATTTGCGCAGAGCGTCCACAACTTCCTTGGTCATAACTTCTCTAGCATGCGCGATCTCAGAGGAGGAGTTTTTCTCGAGCAGAACACCAAAATCGTGCGTGTAGACAAACTGAATCCCCATCTTGTTCAATTGTCCGACGCCAGCGAAGCCCTCGTCTGATAGAGTAGGGAACTTGGAGATAATCTCCACAACTGCGCCCGTGAGCAGAGATTGGTTTCCGGTCACAGGGACGATTTCCAACGTGTGCTCAAGAACCGCACGCGTTGGATACGCCTTGATGGTGGCAGATACCACCACACCGTACGTGCCTCCACCGCCGCCGCGGAGAGCAGTAAACAGGTCTTGGTACTGGCAGGCATTTGCTGTGACCAGTTCGCCCGATGCAAGCACAACCTTGTATTCAAGAACTTGATCGGTGGCCAGACCGAACGCATGACTAGCAGGGCCGTGACCACCGCCCTGGATGTAGCCTCCGATAGTGCCCACAGACTAAACGACGCTGCTATCAGCGCAGTCCACATAATCTGGCGATTGGAGTCCTTACCATGTCATCTCCACCAACAACAATGACTCCGTGTTTTGCGGCAAAGGAATACACATCATTCCACACGTATCCAGCGCCGATGGTGATTGTGCTTCCCGTCCAGTCAGACGGACAAGATTTGTTGGATGAGGAAGTATATTTCTCCTCGAATTTGAGCTCGGGTCGCATGTTTTGCATCCAAATAGACAAACTACCGTATCCTTGGGATCTATCGCTGCGATGAGCCTCCAGTCATCAAGCTAGAGTATGAGCCTCTTACCGTCCGCGAATATCATGGCCGGTGCTCTTGATCACGAGTCGCACGTTGTGATCCTTGGCGAATTTGATCCCCGCTGCAACGTGATCAGACTCGGTTGCGTTGATACTGTAGACTGGTGCATTTCCAAGATCGCACATTGGTTGTCCAGCCAATGGTTCGGAGGTATTAAGAGGAGCACAAGTGTCGATAGGGGAGTACTGATATCCTATCGGGGATTTCTCGAGTGTAAAAGAGTCCAGGTAGCCGGCACTGATCTCTTGACAGCGCTCCATGTCACCAGTATAGCAGGGCATTGCAAGAGGTTCGTTGGCGATAAGACGTCCGCCAACAGTACTGTTGATGGCCTTCCACTTCAAGGCCGACGGCCAGCAATCGTCGCCTGGAGCCTGTATGATTTCAACGATGTTAGTCTTCAATTGCACGTTTTCAGACTGCGACTTACACATTTGCATTTGGCCAGGGCGGACGGTGCCGCCAGAAGCAGCAAAAGACTCGAGTAATGCATTTTGCTGGATGATTTGGCCCCTGCAAATTGATGCTGCGACCCTGGCAACTTATATAGCCTTTCGAGTACATTTAACTCCTATAGCGAGTGGGTCTATGTCGAGCCCATGGCTGCCTGCCGATTTCAGTCTCCAGATTGGAGCGCAATTAATTCCACCCAAATGCGCGTGGCGGAGCCAGTGCAATACATGTCGCTGTGCTTCCTACGTCCAATGCTAGCGCGGAGGCTGACGGACCTGACCATCCTGAAACGGAACGACGTAACCTTGGATCTAAAAAGGGGATTTACTGAGGCCAAGAGCCTCATCATGGAGAATAAAGTGAACTGCTAGGGCTGAATTTAGCTTTTGCCTTGATCTAAAAAGGAAATTAAATGGCCAAGACTCGGTGGAGAATGACGATCGGCAGCCTCTCTTATTATTCCGTAGTATATTCCGTATATAATTATGTCAGCTTGGGCGAGGATTTGTCCCCATTTGATGCCTGAGGTTTTAATTTCGTACCTCACGCACATATTGATCTTTCTGGTATGTCCATTAATCTATGTGTATAAGGACAGTGAGTAATTAACCGCCAAATTTATCCAAGAAAAGCCTAGTACGACGAAAGCAGGCGGGAGTTCTCCAGGACCGGAGATGTTGTCGGCATGATTTTTGGTGGGAACATGCTGCGGTCCATCTCCTACTTCACTCACATCGTGGATCTCTTCAATGACATCAAGAAGATGACAGGAGCCGCTAATGTGAGGATTTTCGGGGATGTTTAAGGTGTCGTCAATTTACGTCGTTCGATGAGAGCGAGTCGTGGTTTTCGATCTACGTTTTATCTGGTGGCTTATGACATCTACACTTATAATTTTGGGCATCCTGGGAAGACATTAGTAGTAGGTAATTGCCTGCCTTCTTCCCTATTAGTTTAGACGCACGCGCACTGTAGTTAGATGTGGCTGTCAGAGGTGAAATTCTTGGATTTGCTGAAGACTAATTACTGCGAAAACATTCGCCAAGGATGTTTTCATTAATCAGGAAACGAAAGTTAGGGGATCGAAGACGATCAGATACCGTCGTAGTCTTAACCATAAACTATGTCGACTAGGGATCGGACGGTGTTTTTATTATTGACCCGTTCGGCATCTTACGAGAAATCGAAGTTTTTGGGTTCTGGGGGGAGTATGGTCGCAAGGCTGAAACTTAAAGAAATTGACGGAAGGGCACCACAAGGCGTGGAGCCTGCGGCTTAATTTGACTCAACACGGGGAAACTCACCAGGTCCAGACAAAATAAGGATTGACAGATTGAGAGCTTCGGCTTCCTCCTAGCTAGAATCAAGCTTCTTCATCTCTCCAGTTCTAGACCTCTGAGATAAGATACAATTAGAATCATATCTAGAGATAATGAAATCTTGTCTTTGCTCCGAAAAGCTAATTATTAAAAGTCTGCCTAGTGTGTCCCAAGGTGACCCGACTTCTCCACGTATTTCCAGTAGCGGTGCTTTGACATTTCGCGCCAGCCCTTGCCCCATTTCACGAATATCAGAAAGGTAAGAGCTTGTGCCAGACCAACGAATGCTGCGACCAGGAAAGCGTTTTGGTATCCCATGTTGGTAACCCAGGGGGTTATGCTGGAAGATCATGTCAAAATGGTTCCTCGGAAGACAGAGTATGTCACGTACCCATAGCCAACGGCAAAGCTCATGGTGTTCCGGATGATGATGACCGTCACGAGGGCTTCGCCGGAGAGATCTTTATATGTGTCTACACAGTAGGAAACTGAGGCTTGGATGCCGATGGTGATGGCAAAGGCGAGCACTCCCATTCCGAAGATTAGACCGAACCAGTGCACTGAGGGTATGTCAGTTTTCAATTCCAGCATATAACTTCGTGGTGTGCTTTCATCCATACCTCCGTGAGCAGCTCCGACTCCCCAGAGAATCAGCGCGAAAGGCGTCAGAAGAATGTTGACTGCGAAGAGCCAGAGGCGGTGTTCCGACTCGTGCATGCCCTTCTTGTGACGTGCCAATCTAATCATGAGCCAGTCTCCAAACTTTCCACTGAAAATAGAGCTACATGCAACATGTCAGCTATCGGGAAACACGCTGGTGACAGTCGGGCGTCTTACCTGAGCCCGACACCTATGATTGCAGACACGTAGGACAAGCCAACCATTGAAGACGAGAAGTTGTACGGTGCAGACCCCAGGATCAAGGAGGACGTCCCGTTCAGGACGTTAAACCACACCAGATTGGAGCCATAGGCGAAACCGGAATAGACAACGATGGGGAAGCTGAAAAGGGAGAGAGGCCGCCACATCATCTGGAAAACTTTGAATGGCCTGGGCTTGTCGAGGAGCTTGAGCTTATCTAGGTAAGTCTTCTTTTTATACACCTCTCCAGCTTCGTAGTCCACATCGGCCGGGGGATTCTCCCGAGGCGTCTTCTCTTCAGTTGTTGCAGGAGCTGGCTGACTCTCAAGAGACACTGCACTGCTCTCGAGAGGTGAGTCTGAGACTTCAACCGCGAGAGGCTTGCGGTCGTAGTTTGTCTCTTCGAGGAAGAAGAAGAGATAGACAAATGCAATCCCACAGAATATCGCGCACCAGTACTAGGATACATGTTAACAATGCGCCCCCACCGCTAGATAATATAAGAATCAACTTACCAAGACCCATTTCCAGCCCTGACCATCGTTGATAAAGCCGGCCAGGACGGGCGCGAGAAAATTGCTGCCCGCAAGCATGAATGCATAGAGACCCATGTATGCGCCACGCTCATGTGTGAAATACTAAAAGGCTGTCGTCAGTCTTTTCTTCCCAACGTGTATCACGTATGGCACGTACAATATCTGTGACAGAGACTTCACACAATGATTCGATCGGAGCTCCGAAGAAACCCTGGAGGATCTTATTCGCGATCCACTGGCCATTGCTCTTCGTATATGGTGCCCAGATCATCATGGCCTGTAGCTAGTCAGTACTGATGTACACAATGGCGAAAGATAAAACTTGCCATGGTTGCCAAAGTCGAGAAGAGATATACTGGCCGTTTTCCATACTGCAGTGCCAATGGCTGCCATACCAAGCAGCCCCATCCGAAAAAGAGAAACTGCGCGCTGTTAATTTCAAGCAGGAATAGCTTGAAGAACGGAATGCCTGCTCACCATGTAGCCTGTGCCCGCGTTCAAATCGCCAAGAGTCAGACCGGTGTCCTTGGAAATAGGGACCAATATGGAGTAGATCGCAGCAGATGCAATGCCGACCATCAACGTATACCTGCAGGTTGCGCGTCTGTCAACCACCGTCATACTTCGTGTCTGGGTGTGTATGTACATACATGCACATGCAACTGGTAGATAGCATCTTTCGTCTGGGCGACCAGTTCAATGGGTCATCCGGGTCATCAGAGGGCTTTGGCACCAGGACAACATCATGTTGCTTGCCCTCTGCATGGGCCGTGTGCATTGTCCCCTGCAGGTCTGGATTGAAGCCGTTAGATTTGCGCTAGACAGCACTAAAGACATATCGCAACTTACCAACCAGATGCACTGTGCCTGGGACGACATCTTTGTTCTCAATGCGTGACTGCGCCATTGTGTTGCTCGCGCGGTCGCAACGTTGGTATAGCCTCGCGATCGAGAGCCACGAAGAGGTCTCTTACCGACCGTTTGGCTACTTTATATCAGACGCGACGAGGAAGATCTATGATAAGGAATTGGCCGCGTGGTCAACGGCGAATGAGACAGCTGCATCATGGCAGCTGTTGGCCTGTTGCAGGGTATCTCCGTTATCATGGTCGATTATCAGCGCTGATACCAGCAATTAGCGCCATTGGGTCGCAGGATGGAAAGCTCGATAGCTCCCATTCTAGGCCTAGAGTGTGGAACTGAGCACTCTCTTTGGAAACGGTCGAGGATCTGCAGCCAAGATGGAGTTTTGTTTCCAGTTAGAGTACGGACTATGTCGTCGTCTCCAGTTTCGGATGGTCCGCCCACAATGAGTATTCCTTATCGCAGGCCAATCAGCGCATCTCAGAAGCTCGATTCTCAACAACAGTGCTCTCTAACCACGCGAGAAAATGAGGCGACATTTGGACATTCTGTGAATCGCAGTTCTTTTGAGTTTTGAAATTGCGATGATTTAGATTGCACTTCCTCGTATTCCCGACTGACTATAGATATCTGATCATCTGCTGCTTCGACGCGCTCAACGCAAGATCATTACCGATCGCTTCCTTATTCTTCGATTGTGCACATGAGAATCTCTCTTCTCGACTTTCTCAGATGGAAAATTCAAACGACACCAAAACATATTGTACCACCTTCAACACATCCCATGGTTAGACGCTGGAGTGGGGATTCTGTGTAGACTGCTATCCTTATTAGTATCGTCGAAATGAAGAATTACCGGCCACATGGCTACTAACCTTACGTCTGATTGCATCTCTATGATTGGAGCACCCAGCAATGAGCTCTCAGAGCTCGCAGGAGTATGCTAAGCTCCATCGGGATATAAAATGCTAACTTTGTCATATCTTGCTTTGAAGCTGCATTATCATCATTCGTCTCGTGTTCTCTCTTCAAAGGAGCACTTTCAGCCTGTAATAAAGTGACTCTAGATTAATCCCTGAGGAAGTGCCACTACTTGGCAATAACGATGTGTAGATAGTGACGCTCGACATGGGTTCTCAACGGAAGAGAAAAATGAGATCTGCGAGTAGAATCGAAATGTGAGAACTCTCCGTCATACTCTGGGGGCATATTACAAGCCTGATTCGCCGCGCTGATATAAGCCTAGGTATGACTTTGTTAAATGTCTTCCGATGTTCGCTGAAGGAACAGCTAAAGCCCGTGGTACATACGCGGAAACGGGCCTACTACATGCTCGTGCGCCTCTTGTTGATAACTGGCACTCCAACTCTATTATCATACGAGAGCTTTAACTTAGCCGCGAGGACTTATGTTTCCATTCAAGGCCAAGAATCGATTAAAATAGTGAATTATCATCAATCAGGTTCTCATCACGCTATACAAGGAACGTATGTGACAAAGACATAATATGCAACATCTCGTAATTGGGTAATTTAGGAAATAAATGAGGACCGAAAATGGTGTGCCGAAACTTTCACGTCAAAAATGAGTTACGCCTTCATATGCCTCTTCTGAACTGACCCTTTTGTCATCCTCGTCACCTTTCAACCGGTCTAGAAACCACAGCTCGACGGGTCAGCTTCCGAATACGTAGCCGGCACCCTCCCGAGCTGGACCGCCTGCCCTCCGGTCAAGGTATCCATAGCCTTCTGTCCGAGATTGAATCCGTCTGCGGTGTGATCTACTGCTGTGACATAGATGCTGTTACCCTGGTAGGTGAGCTGGTAACATTTGCCGCAGTTGGGGCTGTTCCAGCCCGGAATGGTGAAGGCACCGCCGATGTTTGGAAAAGAGGGTAGTGAGCCAGCAGTCTTGTAGCCCTTCGTCACGAGGCCATATTGGCCATCTGAGCAAGAGGTCGTGTCAAGGTCAAGGCCGGCATTATCGTACTTAGTGTCGTAGGAGACAGTCACGGTCGTATCAGCTGGTGCCGCCATCGCAGCGATTGGAGCGAGGGCAGCAAGAGCGGAAACAACGAAGGTCTTCATCTTGATTTGAGGATGTAGTATTGATGTCTCTGGTACAGTATGCTGCTTGAGGTCCGTAGTGATGAATTTCAGAGCGAAGAAGCAATGTATACCTTCTTGTGGAGGCTGTTAAAGAGAGCCGTAAGGTGAATATATGAATTGTCTTTGGAGGAGGCTTTGATGTGATGTTATGGGTAGGTAGGGAGTCAAGCAGCAGACATCGTCTATATATCACCGGTACGCTCTCTAGCGGTGAGCCGATGCCTACCCAGAGAAGACAGAAAAAGAATGTGAGACACAATTACAGAATTACACCACGTCACTCCACATCACAAGTCAGAAGGAACTCCAGTAAAGAGATCTCACGAGTTTTACGGGTTCGAGGGAAGTTGTTGCGAGGTCAGAATATGTTAAAAATAGAATGTATAGGGAGGCTCGATTTTCTCGGGTAAGACATGCATACGGAGAGTTCGTTACTAGACTGAACACAGAAACTTCAGACTGTACCATAGACACTGCGTGATCATCATTGCAATCGGATACTTGCTTTGGCAGATGACAAGGGTTACATTGAGCAGCAGGTATCACTGTAAAGTATGGCTGTTAGAATCTGCTGTGGAGTAACGTGGAGATCGTTCCACGGCGGAATAGGAACGACTATTATGCTGCGCCATTCATCTTCGCTAAGCAGTCTACCCGTGCCAATAATCAGATCTCGTCGGCTCCAAACGGAAACCGACAGCGCCAAGGCTGAGGCCAAGAGGTTGAGGTCTCAGACATTTCGGTGATCTTGGCCTGGTTGTGGCCTAGTCAGATCGACTCGGTGATGCTTTCAGTGTCGACTGAAGCTTTCCGAACGGAAATGCTGTGCTTCCTTACGGATGAGGACAGGATCTGCAGACGACCGCTTCCTACCACAATTACCTTAGAGTAATCATATTCTAATGAACTGGATTCTGCGCACATTATTGACGGACCCGAGGGATATTTTTATCGCATTGCTAGATCATATGAATAGCTCAGCCACAAAAAAAATACAAGTCTCGCAAGCAAAAATCACTTAATCGCGGGCGACTTATTAGTTGCCTAGATGAGTTTTATGCGATTTCCCACTGACATTTGTGATTAGTCTATTTCAAACCACTGGAAAACACCACAGCAAAATATCCAAGCAGGTTGTCAAACCAGTTGAATCCAAATTTATCATGAGGCGCTATATTGCGCTGTGTGACTTTCCCACTGCCGAGAATTATGCTGGAGATCTGCTCGTATAAATTTCTGGAAATACATTCGTCTTTCTCCGTGTTATTTAAAGACTACCAGAAGTGGAGCTACATAAGCTGACAATGCACTATTGCCGACGCCGTCGCCTAACCAGAGAACCCTCGCTTCTGTCAAGCCAATAATCGCTATTTGTACAACAACTTGATATTGTCTGCTTCATTCTGAGACCTACGATCGGACTATGCTCAGAAAATATCTATTTACGGGCCATGGAGGAGGGATTAAAGACGAAATTATACATGATCCGTAGCTTCCATAGATTGAATGTAAATGATTCCCCCGCCGTTAAATATAATCGAAAATCTCGGAAATAAAGTTGAGATTTTCTGAATGACCGACGTAACGCAAGAGACCACCAAAAATATTGATTGCGCTCGACGCACACTCGAATCTATCCTGAATCTCAGATGCAGATGCCCTGATCTCCGGGTCTGGAACCGAGTCCGCAAGGGAACCTTGGCCTAAGTAACTATCCGTTCTGACCCTGACTTCGACAGTTTGGAGATTTGGTAGATATTCCTCGCGTTCGGCTCGTGTCACACCAGCAAACAGAGCCTCGAGGCATTTTGCATGCTTGTCGCAGTCTTCCGCCAAAAGTGACAGTTTTTCTGCGGATGCAGGTAGTAATTCCGTAACCTTTGGTACCTGCGGATTGTAAGGGGGCCGGTCACTGCTTGAAGCCCAGTGTTGGTCAACAATTCCACCTAACGGAATGCCTAAAAATACTTTCACATCGAGTTCGATCCACCTCAGCTTTTTGAACTGTTTCATAGACACGACGCCAGTGCCAACATAATCGATGTCCCTGCCCAGATTGATACCTGCATCCTCAAGAGTGTCACTGCAGGTATCTTCGATAGCCTTCATAAAATACCCTGCGTTCCAACCCTCCTCGTAAGCATGTTCTTTGGTCACGTAGTCAAACTTGAAAACCTTGAGTTTCGGACAGATTTGTAACACATCTCTGATTTCGCTAAAGTCAACATTACTAGCAATCATCTCGAGTCGCTCAAGGTTCGTCGCAAAGACTTCGTAGTCAGATTTGAAGGCAAGATTCCAGGCGCGACGAGGACCAAAACGGGGACGATAACTCATATAGCAGCTACGACGGTGACGCCCATTACGCTGGGTGAGCGCAACACAGCTGCTGCCTAGAACTTCAACAACTGACGGTATAGACATAAAGGGTAGCAAAGTCTGCAGAGAGACCATATCGTTCTCTCCGGACCCAGTCATTGGAAGTAACGTTCTTAGTTTAGCCAGCGCTGCATCTTGGCTCCCTAGTCGTGCCGCCGTAGTTTGTGCTCTCTTGACTATGGTGCCAAGTATCTCCTGGAACAAGGCCTCGTCGCTGGTCCATTCACTGTCGAAGTCCGTGGGAAGGACCAGTTTCCTCACGTTGGTCAGGAAGGATAAAAGAAGTAACATGCCGTATAATGGTGAGAACTTCTTCTCGTCTTCGTCGACCATGTGCTCCCAGAATGTTGCTGCATCGACCTCCGCTTCTTGTAACGAAGGGCATGTCTCGAGCAGTTTGATGATACTTGTCTTATGTGGGAGTAATTTGCCATATTGAAAGCGGCGCCATTTGTTCAATCTCCGATGTTCGTCGGCAAACAGATCCCACTCCGAGGGCAAATCGTGACGAAAATCAGCGACTTGTATATAACGTGCAATAAGCGGATCTTCCGCGATTTTGACCAGTAATTCAACAATTTTGGATATGCGAAAGCGGTAATTCTCGGTATTATTGTCACTGGTCTCACTGTCGTCATCGTCGTCACCGTTGTCACCGTTGTCACCGTTGCCGCCAATAACCTCGTTATCGCCGCGACGCTCTTCTTCTGAAAGACATCGGAAAACCGTGTACTGGCGGCGTTTCAAGAGGTGATCTGGACGGAAGCGCTGAGCCGCATAGTACAGAGTCCTACAGGTCTCTGATAGCTCGTCGATTCCTTCAGGAATACAAAGCCCAAGGATTTCTTGGAGTGTCTCTACAGGGAGACTGAGAAGACTCATGATTTACCCGTCAAACGAGTATCTAATTTCCGACGGATGTTTCTATACTCCGGTCAGTTGCGCAGAAGGAAATGAACAGCATTGTAACAAACTCGTAAATATTCAGATAACATACTGTTGCCGCCAGGAGGTCCGAGATTAAGTAGTTAGTTAGCGTGTCACGGGATGTACTTAAGCAACAGTACATAATTCCCGCCAAGATAATTTACATGCAACAGGGAAATTGAAAATCTCCGGTAGAATGCAAGTAGCAAGTAGTAATTGTTCCTTTTCCCTTTTCTTCGTGTGCGATGATTGCAGTAACTATCACAGGCATGACTTATGGTACATACATTTACCATAGATCGATGATCACTTCACCTGCCGGGACGTATCTACCATACGGTATTCTCTGCATTCGCGAGAGAGTAATATGATCTGCCCAATTGAGCTCTTATCAAAGTGATCATCTCGCAACGTGGATAACTTTTCAGAGTTTCTAGCGTCGTCTCCTGCGCACTAGCAATCTGCGTAGTTGGACAGGTCACGTGATGTCTGATAGTATGGGCCTGCTCGGCTCACTCCATCAAGAACGATTTTTCCACCACACGACTACGTGGTGAAATTCTGCCTGTATTGCTTCAAGGAAGCCTCTGCGAACCACCTCCGAGGCAATTTTCAATTAGAAATACCCCCCAGAACGCGCAGTAGGAATGAAACACTAGGAGGTTTTGCAGTTACCCCTGAGACCGCGCGCCGAGATCGAACTGGAGTATATAGTGCTCCACCCTACGACCGAAGAGATCGAAGAAGGTCATAATATGCCTGAAACCCAGTTAGAGGGAGAGGCCAAACAAGCCTCTGTTCCACCAAAAAGAGATTCGACGGAAACTTCTCGAGATACTCCAATGGAGCCCTTCACCAAATCCTCCACCAAGGGTTGAATCAAATTAACTATATCGACCTGATGAGTGGGAATTAGCTACCATCCGCCCACACCTTTTGCGATTGCAATGGGCGGCATATTTACGTGTCGGCGATGAAGGCAGATCACGCTTGATGATGGAAGCCTATCAGGAGGCTCAGAATAGCGAATCACCCCCTAGTCCTGTGTCGAAGCCCTCGTTTCCACTAAAGCGATTTGAAGCCCAACTACTGCAAAGGCAAATCGATAACACTTTTAAACGCTTAAAAATCCCTATTCTCCAGGAGGATGGGAGCAATTTCTGCTCCTGGAGCAAGCAATTCGAACTTGCCGCCAGGACTCTCGATATCAAAAATCTCAACATTCTACACCAACACAAACCTGCAGGAGTGGATGCCTGGATATGGAGGACGGCCCAAGCGACGATGCGGAGCTGGCTAATGGCATCGATGGACCTGGGGATCCTAGAGATCATTCGTTTCAAAGACCTCGATACCGTCGCTGATATCTGGCTACAACTGAATAGACGATTCGGTGTTTCCAAATCCATACGTCGGGTGGAGCTCTGCCAGGAATTCATGGAACTCATCAATTTACCTACGTCGACGCCACACATGACTGCTCTCATGAAGGGTGAGCGAATTCACTCCAAATTGCGAGACCTGGGAACCACTCCCGACGATCTGTTCCACGATTGGTTCATCGCATTCGTCACTAGGCAGGAGCCTCTCTGGGCGAGCATTCGATTCAGGGAATTCTATGCCACTGGCACAATCGATCATCCCGACATCCAAAATCTGGATATTCAGGAAGTAATGCGGGACTTCACCCAGTATAAGAATGCTCATGCTAGCGCTACTAGACAGAAAACTAGTTAGGTAGCTTGCGTTCTTCCCACCTCAATCAAGCGACTTCGTAGGTTCAAGATAAACTATATGACAACAAGTCTTGATAAGAAGTCATGAAAAGTGGCTGAAACCCCACAATGGGTCTCTTCACATCTTGGCTACGTGAGATGACGACAAAATAGAACTGGGAGAGATTTCAACTGCAACTGATTTTTATTGCCTAGCTGCGAGGACAGATAATACTTTGGATTTTTAGATTTTAGATTCGCCGGTCAGGAACCCAGTAATATTCGCAAGACCGAACTTTTTGTTGCTGCCCCCAGCTTCCTTTTCCGTGTCGTCACTGGGATAGTACCTTCTGCCCGTGTGAAGATCGATATTTTCCGCCTTGATCCAGAACGGTCCCCGGTAGTAGATTTTGGACGCGATGTACAAGACCAGCATGGCCACGACTGAAATGTAATTGGCGAAGAAGTTCTTTGCAGAGCTCTTCTCACCAAGTGGCCACACAGCGATGTAGAACTCGACGATGATCAAAATGATACACCAAGCAAGTCCCCAGTAGGCGCCAAGCGGGTAGGTCCACGTCTTCCAAGGCAGTTCCTCTGTGCTGTGTCCTTGTACCTTCCAAGCACGACGGAATCGGATGTGAGAAAGGAAGATGATCCCCCAAGTGTACAGAGTGCAGAGGGAGGTGAGATTAGAGAACCAGGTGAAAACGGTCGCTCCAGAGTTGCTGACATTGAGATAGCACAGGCCTCCTCCAATGAGGAAAGTAAGGGCAATACCGGCCCATGGACGCCCCTGGCGGTCACATTTCTTGAAGATAGCAGGGGCCATTCCGATATTGGCCAGACCAATGGGCGTGCGAGACCCTGCGTAACCTTGAGCGTTTCCAGAAGAGAAAACACTGACAAATATGATGGCGTTCATGGCATGGGCGAGACCGGGAATTCCGCCGTTTCGAAATGCGATAACGAAGGGACTGGCATTGATGCCAGAACCACCGAAGAGGTTTGGGTCCTTAGGCGAGACAGTTATTGTGACCATGAGAGCTCCAATGACATAAAAGAGGGTGAGTCGAAGCCAAATGGAACTGACAGCCTTGGGAACGGCCCTCTTGGGGTTACTGGCCTCTGCAGCGACGATGCCGCCCATCTCGGAACCAGACATGGCGAAGATACATGTTCCCATAACAGACAGGAATCCCTTGAAGCCGTGTGTGAATGGATCAGAGTTCCAGTACTGAAAACCTGTCTTCTGATGGGTTGGTCCTCCTCCAGCGCTGATGATGATGCAGCTAATAATGACCACAAAGATCCAAAACAGTTTGATTGTGGACATAATCACCTCGGCTTCACCAAAGACCTTGACGGCACTGATGTTGATGAGGAAGATAAGAACGAGGAAAATCGACAGCCACGCCGCCGTAGGAACCTTGTCCGTCCAGAAACTGAGCACCGTGACAACACCTTGGAGTTCGTTGGCGAGAGTGATAGCTGCAGAGAACCAGTATGCCCAACCAACCGTGAAAGCAGGGGCGGTATCGATGAATTTGCGAGCCCATTGAGGGAAGGCAGACGACATAGGATACATGATCGCCAGTTCTCCGATGGACTGGTTAAGTGTCCAGGCGATGGAACCCGCGATACAGTAGCCTATGAAGATACCAGCCGGTCCGCCATCGACGAGAGACGTGCCAGAACCTAGCCATAGACCCATGCCGATGGAGGAGCCCACCGAAAACATGAGTAAATGGCGCGAACCCAGCGTCCGCGACAATTGTGAATCCGGGCCATACTCGTCTGTGTTGTAGTCGAGTACCTCTCCTTCGACGGCATTCTCGCCGATAGGTTTTTCACCTATCGGTTTCTGGATGGTCTTGTCCTCCATGATCAATTGGAGTACGAGAATAATAGATCTCGTAGATCTGATTTGAGACCCTGCAGGGCTGGCTGTGACAGACGATAGAAAAGGGTAGGCTGGAAATATAAGGAAAGCTCCTGGGGTTCCTTATGTGGATATTTAAGACTTTCCTGGGGGGCGACACTGGACATCACTACGACCTGCCAGAATTGCCCTTATCATTTCGTCTTATCTCTCTGTGAAACTAGCGAATACGACCTAGCAATCGGTGACAGTCTTGAGCCTCGTGGGAGGGCAACAATACGCCACGCCAGAGGCTTGAGCACCGCTTTTCATGGAAGATACTGGCATCCATTGGTTTCTGATATGGGACAGGGTGATTCGAGAATCGTTCTAGAATGGTTGCCATGCGCCCGGATCTCTATCGTCCTGCAGCCTGTGGCAAAGCCTGTACCATAGATATCTGCAATCCGAGATCGTTTTCAGTCCTTTTCTGTCCAGTATTATTCCCAGCTTCGTTCAGGAACTTCAATGGGAAAGGGAACAGGAAGACTGAAAATCGCCAGTTCATTTCATTGTAAAACATCAACGTTCTGTCCTTACAGCCTGTTATCAGCTGCTGTGAAACGCGAGGCCTTTTTCGATCGTCGACCGTCCTGCCAAGACGTCACCCATATCTCTTATCTCGGACCAAAGAGCCTCGAGTGCTGGCGCTAATCAAATGCCAGATGGTCTATTCTCCCACGCGATCTTGCTGGTCAAAGAAGGACACTAGTCTGGACTCTTGCATCATGCCCATCGCGGTGTGGGTCGTACGCGTGGTAGACGCAAATATCGCTTGCGAGATAGAGAATCAAGTCGTCGAGCCTGAAGTTATGTACAGTAGCGATACACCATGCAAACTTTGGACAGAGCACTTGCAAAGGGTGGGAATTTCAGGAAATGCAGTGTTCTGGCCAAATGGTTCGAATCGTCAACTGTGTCTCTCAGCAACGAGCAACTGATGTGAGTTTCTAAAGGGGTGCCCCTGACTGTACTTATCTCTTTCTGATTAGGATTCAGTCACGTGAGTACCATCTCGCCCTTCTATTCCGTCATCTAAAAACTGAAATTTCTCCCACTACTTTGGCCAGGTCGATGCAGTGTGTTGGCACTTTTTTCTCCAGTCCCATGAGATAATGGATTTCCTATCCCTCCACGACAAGATGTGAGAAACCGCACTCAGGCCAGACATTTGAAGCACCGGATACTACCAAGAGCTGGGCTCGGGTCTCTTAAGGAGTTCTCCTTTTTGGTCGAGTCGCCTAGCCGACTTCAAAAGATACTCATGCTCAGCTATCATCTGCGTTAGGTTCTTTGAGACCATGACAATCTCACTGATCCGTCAAGATCCCCATTTTCGGGTGTTATCAGTCGCCATGGAACCATAGATTGGATATCGAGTAGAGAGGAGGTTGAAAATTGACGGGCCAATGTCTCATGTAAGTAAGTGTGCGACCTGCGCTGAGCTCTTTGAGCTCAGTATTGCTCTTTTAGCTGCTGAAACAGACGCATGACCGATAGTTGACGATTATGAATGTTCTGACTTGAGAAGTCATATATGGACGTCTGATATCTCCTATCCGCAGAATCCCGTCCGCTAGCAGCTAGTGTCTGGTTATCCAGACAAAAACCGGCTTGCGTGGTATTCCGTCAACGACCAGCCACGACGACAAATTATACCGATCTCGACCACCACGTATTGGATACTTGTGGATATTACGTCCCGTCTTCATCTTCCCCCCGGGATGGGGAAGCCCCCAGATCCGGGGGAATATTTGCCGTTTCGTCGTCCATTAGCCATGTGAGCGCTGTGCTCAAAGGAGAAGTGCCCAGATAATTATCAGTACGAAATTTTGGGGGCGAAAAGGAACAATAGTAGCGGAACTTTCCTGACTAACTAACCTTCAATCTATTAAACTGACAGAAAACTCGCTAGCCCATCTTCAACGTCAGCCAGTCTTGGGTCCAGTTGCCATGGATCGGTCAGCATTGGAGTGGCATCTTGACTGGAAGCAATACTGATATTACAGCTAACCAGAGAGAAAACAGTATTTGCGGGAAATACTTAAAACAGACAAGCAGGTAGCACCATAGGCTCAGTACAAAATATGCTGGTTGTGGCAGTATGCGACAAGCAGTCGAGAACAAGAAAACTCCTTCCGCGGAGCCACTGATACCTGGTGCTTCAGAAAGGGTTTTCTAAAAACCTCTCCCTAATTCATCTCAGTTGCTCCACCACAACACACTAAGACCACTCCATATTGTCAAGTAAGGTGTTATATAGAATAGTCATAAGCTATTATGTCTTCTAAAAGCGTGGAACCTGTCGATAGGGTCTATGAAAACGTACTCCCACCGGATGTGTATCTAAGAGATAGTGTGCTTCCCTCTCTATCTTCCGATGATGGCCCTTTCGACTTCAGTATAAAGCCATAGGAAATTCGGATCGCTCGTGATACAGCTTTAGGTGGTATTTTTGAACTGTATAATCTTTGTTTTAGCCTGTCCTGCGTCTGGGCCCTCCGGTATGTACCTCATAGTTTAAGCATACTTCTCCAGCAATTCATGATACTGACCTTCTAATTGTAACAGTACAATGGTCTCAGCCTTCAGGCAATTTGGAAGTACAAAATCACTTCTCAGTTCTCAATAGAATCTTTCTATATTGTCAGTTCTCATGGATCGCTTCTTGGAATGGAATGTTTATGAGGCCGAAGAACCCGCAAGTATGTGCATGGAGAAGCCTTCCATTGAGATTGGTAACTCCAAATTAATATGCCTAGTACAGTATAACTTATTCTCATTTAAAATCCTCAATGTATTTGTATAAGAGTATTGACGGAACGTTTCTCTAATTGCTCAGCTCTTGCGCACGTGGCTAGAGAATTAAAATCTAAGATCTTCGGACGCCGATACGGCGACACGTACAAGACATCAACATCATTAACGCAAGATCAATATTACATGACCGACAAAAGAGCGATAGCCGGCCTTATTCGACAGTAATCTGAGCTGCCATGTGGAATATGGCTATGGATACGATAAGTCACCGTTCTCAAGTACTCTTCGACACGGGCAGCTCCACGGATCTCAATGCGAAACCAAGTCTTCACCATCGGTTCAGATCTCAGAACGCCTGGGACACATCGAAGTTGCTTATGAGCTTATTAATTGACAAATATCCCGAAGTCTAGCGCACATGACGAGGAGTCAGACTCGAAGATGTCGGAATATTGATCAAACCGCAGGGATGGAAGGCGAGCAGATTTCGCAGCATCCACTGGTCAATTACAAGGTCCAATATCACTCCACTTTTACACCTGCGGCACAAATATCCCCTCTTCTGGGACCAACGCTCGCTAGGAAAAATAAAAACAGCTAGTTTATCCCTTTCTGCGTGGCTGGTTTTGTTCTCCGTTAACATAGGCTTAGAAGTGCCGAATGATCCGGCCTCGGGGACTCAATTATTATACATTATTTTTCTCTATTGCACAGGAGAGTATTTCGAACCTCTCTTAATCCCCAATTTATCGTGTCAATGTCTTCACATCCCCAGGCAAACTCTGCGTGACTCGTGCTATAGCAGACCTCGGAGCGATCACACACTTCCCTCGCTCACGGGCAGTGCTCTGGATATGCTCAAGACTATTCTCCATTAACTTCGATAAAAGAGCCTCTTCTCGAATAATGGGTGAATGTTACCGACCACCAGGATATTCGTGCCGGTGCTCTCAAGCCCTCTGGTGGCTACAGTTGCCGCTATTGTGGCGCTTCTGAGAGTCATTTCGCCTCCACCTTTACATTATCTCCGAGGTTTCTTTTAACCGTCTACAATCTTACCGACAAGGTGAAGTCGTCCGTCTGGCAATTTTAGCATTGCATGGGACGTAAGACGGGTAGGATTGCCACTACGTACATTGATCCAGCAAGCGCAGGAAGATTGCGTTCTCTGTACAGACATGCAAACACAAGTAATGCCTCTGGCGACGTCTGGGCCGCATTTCCACGAGTGCAAGGTCATTTTTCTCCATAGTTACTGCGCTGGACTGGTCTATTGGATAGATTGAGACGCCAATAGTTACTCAATTAGCCCGTTGCACAGGTGAGAAAGTGACATGGTAATAGCAAGCTAGTGTTTTCCAGAATATTTCGTATTATGTATGCTCTAGAGGAGCTGTAGGATGTCCAATCCATTTCCTATCGTAACCCCGCCTAAAAAACAACCGATTGAAAGATAGCAGTTCCTCCAAGTGAACTCGAAGAATTTACCTACTGGGGTTCCCCGCTTATGCGGCGCATCGCTGAGTACCAGCCAAGTGACACAACAATACTCCTTGTATTCGTTCCAGTCGCGCGACATGCTCATCACGCTCTTCCGAGGATATGGCAGAATTTCACTCTCAAGGACGTCCTCTTGAGCCATCCACGATATCAGCCTCGCTGCACAACTGAGACTAGTCACCGAACAGTCAATAATGGCGTCGCCACTCTCTTCTCCTATTGGGCATGGATCCATAGTCAGATTTGCAGAGCTGCCTGAGAGGACCGGTAGAAGGCTCTGGCGCCACCGAGTTAGCGAACCAGGCGAGATGTCAGCAAGCTAGCCATGCACGGAGGACAAGGGACGAAGTCAAGCTGCGAGCATGACGATTAGCTACTGGTAGGCTGCCTCGGTCTTCCCCCATTCTCTCCCCCGCTCTCCAGCTTAGGCTCGCCGATCACGGTGACTTCGCATCAGGTTTTGCTTTCTATGGTCACACCTGCGCATAGTATCTTGTATGAGTAGCATGGTTGCTTTCCGGGATCTTTCCACATTTCATTTCCTCTTGACGGCCATGGGACGCACGGATGCAGATTCTTCTCGTTCAGCATCCAGCCGCAGCATGTGTAGAGGTAAGTCACGGTCGCATCCGTTCGATGCCATCCCGCGCTATGTACCCCAGAGAACCGCGGAGGGAGGCGACAAACGGTTCCTTTGCGGAAATTGGCAACAGATCTCTCGGGCCACCGAGTCAGCAGGTGGGTATGTAGAAGATTATTAAACCTTGAGTCTTTGCTAAATATAATTAATATGGAAGTGTTCCATGAGTCTGGGCCTATACATTTGGGATAAATCGGCCAATCACAATAATGCCCGCTTCCGAATGCGGTCAGAAACGGCTGTGGACGGTACCACAGTTGTACCAGATGTACCATACCAGAGATAGGGTGTATGGTACGAGAACCTGGGCTGGTCTACATCGCAAGTCTTACTCGTACTTATAAGACGCGATACCACGTTGCGGTCATCAGAGGTCCGTGACAGCTGCCAGAATAGTGTACAGATCGAGCTGTCACGCCATCTCATTGCTTATCTCGCACATCTAATTAGACAGCTATCTAAATCTCTAGCTCGCAGTCAGACGGGGGACATGCAGATACCAAAGAATTTAGCAGGCCCTAGGCCACCGCTCATGGACAGCCACGAGGACGGCATACGAGCTCCACGGTTGCTATTCCCGGGCGTTCAAGACGGGATGAGTGGCCACTGTAGAAGTATAAATCCCTTGATCGGCATTCCAGATCGATTGAGAGCGGCCACGGTGTGATCCCGTGTGCATGTACTAGGGCAGCTAGCGAGATCCGAAGGTTGGGCACTAAAGAGAAAGTGCGAGAGAAGCAGTAAAAAAAGAAGGCAGAAAAGAAGAAAAAAGAACACAGGAACGGCTGTGCCAGCTAGGACTCCAGAAAGGCCATGTCCCGTGTGCACGTACCACGGCGGCATTCGTAAACGGAAAGGCCAGAGGCAATATTGGATGATTGAGTTTGTAGAGACGAAGACCAACTCTAACAGGTGCCCGGAAGTGTGCGTTGAGGAACGGGGAACCCCGCACTCTGGGGGAGGCATTGACTTTGGTACGGCTCACGATGTCCGAGGCTTCAGAGCTTTCATGTGCACCGAACGACTCAACGTCCCGATAGACTCTGCGTGTCTCTGGGTTAGGACGGCCGATCCCGTGGATCGAAAGCAGGGAAACGCTGCTGATGCTCCCCCCCGCACGGCCATGGCACTAGCATCTGAGTTGCACCTTGGAACTGGAAGTATAATCGTGATAAATGGCCGGGTTTCTTCATCGCGTGCAGTTCCTGACCCACACGGCTCACAGTGCCTGAGCGACGCGGCTCATACAAACCCGCAGGACAGGAACCGGCCCAGTCTGCCAGCTCTGCGCCGCAAGCATCATGGCCCTCTGCGTTTACCACCGTCGATAGTCTTAGTGCTAAGCGTCCGTAGCTTGAACAATTCGGGGGCGTCGTCCGCGGCCACTGACATCACCCCAAAAAGAAATCTTGCGCTGCTCACATGTGGGCCCGGTTAGTCCTCGGTCGAGGTAGCAGTTAGTTAGTTGCAATGGAGCTCTGCTGAGGGCGCAGCACGGTACCGTATCTGGAGAAGAAGGAAAAGGTGCGGAGAACGAGACGATCCGGGGTAGACGGGGACTGGTGCGCAGAGACATAAAAGCTCGTCCAGACCGCTGCCGGGCTGCGGCCAGCGTAGCCTTCTTGTCGTCAGCTCGTTGAGGTAAGGTAAGTAGTTGAGTTCGACGAGACGACGAAGGACCCGATCGAGCGAGCGCGCGCGAGATAGGCAAAGATGCGTGCCTCCACCACTCTCCTCCCCGTGCTGCTGTTGCACAGCGCGGGCGTCCTGGCCAGTCCGGCCGGCTCGCCCAGCGCTGCCGCCGTGGCTGGTGCTGCCTCGCCCACTGCCCAGGCCTCGTCCGCCGACCAGCAGGCGCCCGCTGCTGCTGCTGCGTCGCCCGCCGCGGAACCGACCACCAGCGCCGCCGCTGCGAATGCACCGCAGGCCAACACCAACACCAACACCAACGATAACAACAATCCCCTCAGCAGTGTCCTGGACGGAGGCCAGTCATCTGCGGCCGCGGCAGCACCAGAAACCTCCGCCAGTCCCGCAGCGGCAGCAGCGTCGCCCGCTGCCAGTAGCCCGGCTGCGGCTGCTGGCACCGCCGGCCAAACTTCCGCCAACGCGGCCCCCTCTGCGTCTTCCGCCTCCGCTGGCGGTGCAAGCGCAGACTCCAGCTCCGGGGGCGGCGGGCTCCTGTCTGGGATCCTGCCCGATGCCACCTCCAGCTCATCCTCTGCTTCCCCGTCACCCAGTGAAACCGGCTCTTCTTCCTCTTCGTCTGGGTCGTCCAGCAGCGGTGGCCTCGACCTGAGCAGTCTCCTGGGCGGCAGCAATGGCAGCACCCTTGGAAACGCAATCGGCAATGCCATTGCTGACAGCCTTGGAAATGCCCTCAAGGGCTACCTCGGCAGCGTGGAAGCGTTGCTCACGCCGGACTTCCTGCAGGACTTTGTCCACTTCTTCACCCGCGTGGTGCAGGTGTTGACTGACGCCCATATCCCTGTCCTCAACAACATCATCGACGTTGCGGGTGCGCTGCTCACCCAGGACTTTGCCAACAAGGTTAACACCCTGATCGACAACGCCAACCAGCTGCTCAACGATCAGAACACCGCGGAGATCGTCAAGCTGCTCCAGGATGTACCCAAGATTATCGACCTGGTCAACAACGCCAACTCGCTGCTTAGCGACCAGAACACCGCGGAGATCGTCAAGCTGCTGCAAGACGTCCCCAATATCCTGGATCTGATCAAGAACGCCAACTCGCTGCTTAGCGACCAGAACACCGCAGAGATAGTCAAGCTGCTGCAAGACGTGCCCCAGATCGTCAACCTTATCCAGAATGCCAACACCCTGCTTAGCAAGCAGAACACCAACGAGCTCAGCACCTTGCTTCAGAGCACCCCCAAGATCATCGATCTTGTCAACAACGCCAACGGCTTGCTATCCGACTCGAATACCAAAGAGCTCGAGACTCTGCTGCAAGATGTGCCCAAGATCGTCACCCTTATTAACAACGCCAACGGTCTGCTTACGGAGAAGAACACTCAGGAGATCGAGGATCTGCTCAACAATGCAAACACGCTGCTCACCAAGCAGAACACTGACGAGCTCAGCAGTCTGCTCCAGAGCACACCCAAGATCGTTGACCTTGTTAACAACGCCAATGGTCTTCTCACTGCGCAGAATACCAAGGAGCTGGAGACCCTACTGCAAGACGTGCCTAAGATTGTCACCCTCATCAACAATGCCAATGGCCTTTTGTCTGCCCAGAACACCAAGGAGATCGAATCTCTGCTGCAAGATGTTCCCAAGATCCAGACCCTTATCGACAATGCCAACGGTCTTCTCACTGCACAGAACACTAAAGAGCTGGAGGCCCTATTGCAAGATGTGCCGAAGATCGTCACTCTTATCAACAACGCCAATGGCCTCTTGTCTGCCCAGAACACCAAGGAGATCGAATCTCTGTTGCAGGATGTTCCCAAGATTCAGACCCTTATTGATAATGCCAACGGTCTTCTCACTGCACAGAACACCAAGGAACTGGAGACCCTCTTGCAGGATGTGCCTAAGATTGTTACACTCATCAACAATGCCAACGGTCTTCTTACCTCGCAAAACACCAAGGAGCTGGAGACCCTCTTGCAGGATGTGCCCAAGATTGTTACACTCATCAACAACGCGAATGGCCTCCTGTCTACCCAGAATACCAAGGAGATTGAAGAGCTTCTCGCCAACGCCAATACTCTGCTCACGCCGAAGAACACCAAGGACATTGAGAGTCTTATCAACAATGCCAACGGCCTCCTCACTACGAGGAATACCAATGCTCTTAGCAACTTGCTGGGAGACGTGCCCAAGATCGTCACTCTTATCAACAATGCCAACGGTCTTCTCACGGCCCAGAACACCAAGGAGATTGAGGACCTACTTGATAACGCAAACTTCCTGCTTACCAAGAACAACGCGCAGCAGATTGTTACCTTGCTTCATAACGCAAACACTCTGCTTACTGCGAAGAATATCAAATCGCTTAGCACATTGCTACAGGATCTGCCCCAGATCATTAGCCTTGTCCAAGCTGCTAGCGGTTTGCTCTCGCCCCAGAACACCAAGGAGATCGAGTCGCTCATCAACAATGCCAACGGTCTCCTCACTCCTAAGAACACCAAGGAGCTCGAGTCTCTCATCAACAATGCCAACGGTCTTCTCACTCCTCAGACTACCAAGGAGATTGTCAGCTTGTTGAACAGCGCCAATGGCCTGCTCACTCCTGAAGTTACCAAGGAGCTCACTCACCTCCTGAACGACACTGGCAAGATTGTCAGCCTTGTTGATAATGCCAACGATCTGCTCACTCCTCAGACCACCAAGGAGATCACCGGCTTGCTGAATAGCGCCAACGGCCTGCTCACTCCAGAGAACACCAAGGAGCTCACTCGTCTCCTCAACGACACTGGCAAGATTGTCAGCTTGGTGGACAACGCCAATGATCTCTTGACTCCTCAGACCACTAAGGAGATCACCAGCTTGTTGAACAGCGCCAACGGCTTGTTGACGCCTCAGGTCACCAAGGAGCTTACTCAGCTGCTCAATGGTACCGGCAAGATCGTCAGCTTGGTCGACAATGCCAATGATCTATTGACACCTAAGTCTGTCAAGGAGATCAACGGTCTCTTGACGAATGCTAACGATCTGCTGACGCCCGAGACTACCAAGGAGATCAATAACTTGTTGACCAGTGCCAACGGCTTGTTGACTCCTCAGGTTACCAAGGAGCTGACCAAGCTACTCAACGGCACCGATAAGATCGTCAGCCTAGTAGACAATGCCAACGACCTGCTCACTCCTAACTCCGTCAAGGAGATTGATAGTCTCTTGAACAATGCAAATGACCTCCTGACGCCCAAGTCCGTCAAGGAGATCAACGGTCTCTTGACGAATGCCAATGACCTGCTTACGCCCGAGACTACTAAGGAGATCAACAACTTGTTGAGCAGTGCTAACGGCCTATTGACTCCTCAAGTCACCAAGGAGCTGACTCAGCTGCTCAATGGCACTGACAAGATTGTCAGCCTGGTGAACAACGCCAATGACTTGTTGACGCCTAACTCTGTGAAGGAGATTGACAGTCTCCTGAACAACGCCAACGACCTCCTTACTCCTAAGTCGGTTAAGGAGATCAACGGTCTCGTCGCAAACGCCAACGATCTGCTGACTCCCGAGACCACGAAGGAGATCAATGATCTGTTGACGAATGCCAACAGTCTCCTGACCAACAAGACCACCAAGGAGATCACCCAGTTGTTGAACGACGCCACGCCACTTGTCGAGAGTCTCTCGAGCACGGTCACGCCCGAGACCCTCAAGGGACTTGGTCCTCTCCTGAAGAACGCCAACACGCTACTGACACCCAAGTTCGTCAATGAGACCACTCTCATCATTGACGATGTGTCGAACGTAAGTCTCTCTCAAGCTCTGAAATCCCCTCGAACAACCGTGCTGACATGACATGACAGTTGCTTCCGGTCGTCGAGGAGCTGTTGGGACGTCTGTAAGGGAAGGCGTCGTTTTGATTTCACGAGCGATGAAGTTCTGAATTACCGCATGACATTGATAACGGATGCATTGAAGACTCACGAACAGTCACGTATATAGTGCTTTGTCTTGGCTTTAGTCGAGGCGCTTATTTATGTCTTGCAAGATAGCTACTCCGCGGAGAGCTACTCTACGCACTAATGACTTAATGTAACGTATATATATATGCAGTCGCACTTGTTAATCTTCTTCCCTGTAGACCATGTAGACCGGATCTGTAACTCACGTGATATGGTGTATTCTATAGACTGCAGTTGTCTCGCAGTTTTCGAATATAGAGGGAGATAAAACGAAGCAGATACCTAGTTGCTCCGCTGGGATATACAATATCAACCTAGGGGCTAGATCATAAGGAGCTCTCCTTTTTGGTCTAGTCGCTATCGACTTCCGAGATACAATAACTCGGAACTGAACTCCGATTCTATATTCTAGGTCGACGAAATTACATCTGACCAATCTAGTCGAACGACAGTTTCTCAAGGATTCCTACAAACAGTGATATGACTGACGACTTAGGCATATACGTCTTTTGGCAGAATCCGGAGAAATGATACTTGTTACACAAATATATCATGAAATTAAAACATGAGAGATAAGAGAGAATGGGCTACCGACAGTTCCACAGCGCCCAAAAACCAGTAAGAGATCTCGAGAAGAGTCTATCCCCGGATGTATCATAGCCAACTGGGCTGTGTCTGGCTCAGCCTCCTGGATAAGGTTTGTCTCTGTCGATCACCCAAGCAGATATGACGCTTCAACGCATTGGCACGTACGTATGTCAGCCTAGACCCTCCGGTGTGAGTCCCTATCGCTGACTGTAACTAGTCCGGGAGGAAACCGCCAAGTCGGGGTGACTCGGCGCCCAGAAGTTGCAGAATGTGGAGAGTGTATCGAGAGCGCGGAGGCGGGGAGGGCTTCTCAACTAGTGGCCAGGACAATTGTCGCATCACCTTTCCGGGGCCTGAATGACAGGTACTTACCTTTTGCAATGGACCGGCCCAGGGCTCGGGGACTTGGTGGGATTGATAAGACGGGGCGGAGAGGTGTCGATGGGTGAATCAAGAGTGCCCATTCTTGATATCGCACCTTACCCGTTGACAGATGCCTCGGGATTATTTGATGCTAGTGCATATGGTTACACACAGGTGTACCTGCACTGCGGCGAAATGCAGTGAGTCTTGTTTACTGTAAGTACTTGAGTAGGTAGCGGACGATGAGAGGCGCGGAGCCAAGATGCCAAGCTTCGCCGACTTGTCGATCTGCGGCCTCCTTGGGGTACCCCCGCGGTCTCCATCAGTAGTTCCTTGGATCTATGTATCTTGTCCAAGGGGTGTGGCCGCATCCGTTGGATACAGATATCTTCACAATCATGACCGAGGACAAGACATGGCAGACTCGAGCTCTTGGCTCGCCAAGGTTGTCTTCGTCAGCGTCAGTTAAATACAAGGGGGTACGTACGGACTACTTCTCCGTCGATATCGAGACTCGGCCTGTCTTTTTATGTTATACGGTGTGAGGGCGCTCGATATCAATCATTATATCAACACTGTCTGAGTCGTGTCCTTTTCGAGGCATTCTATACCAATAACCACAAAAAAACCTGCGATATGAATGAGGCCATTACTGGGTCTCATAACCAGACACCCACCGACAGCAACATAATCCAGAGCACCGGACTGACAAACACTGAACCCCACGGTCTGCCATTGTCACAAGATATTTATCAGACTTCTCCTGATTATTCAGGGAATTCGTCTGCCGTCGGAGTTGATCAATACGGGAAATCAGGAAATATCCGCCCCTCCTGGAGCGGCTATTTCCGAGCTGAAGTTGATACGCGATGGAGCGATCTAATATTAATATTGTGCGGGTTCGTTGGTGGACTCGTCGATGGCCTGGCTTTTAATGCCTGGGGAAACTTTGCTAGCATGCAGACAGGTAAGCGTCCCCATCCAACTCGCTTTATGCACACAGCGCTGACTGGTGTAGGTAACACTGTCTTTGTTGCCTTGGGGGTATCAGGCCAGCCAGCCTATCCAGCGTACCTTTGGGCCAAATCTTTGATTTCTGTTGCGACATTTGTTGCAGGGAATATATTCTTCATTCACGCTTCTCGCTTCCTCGGCGCCTTGCGGCGTTCGACGCTTATTGCCTCGTTTGCGCTGCAAACCTCCGCCCTCTTTATCACTGTGATCCTTGTGCAGATTGGAGTCGTCGACTCTAAACCTGAAGACCCTCGCGCTCCCATCCAATGGATGCAAGTGATTGCCATCGCTCTACTCGCATTCCAGGCCGCAGGGCAGATTGTTGCCTCGCGGGTTCTAGCCTTTGATGAAATCCCAACAGTCGTGCTCACGACACTCCTCTGCGACCTCTTGGTAGATCCCAAGTTATATGCAAGACCATGGAAAGCCAACCCTAAGCGAAACCGTCGCGTAGGCGCGTTCCTAGCTCTATTCCTCGGTGCCATGACTGCCGGCGGTCTAGTGAAGGTTTCCGGCATGTCTACCGCTTTGTGGGTTGCCTCTGCCCTCAAGGCTGGCATCACGGTATCCTGGTTCTTCTGGCGAGAACGAGTCACCACTGGGTGCGAAGAAGTCTGATATGGTGCCTCTCTTAGTATCGTTGGCAAGCATCTTTTTTTTTTTTGCTGCTATTGGCCTTTCAAGTAGCGCCATACTACCTCACAGTTTTACATAGAAGCAAGAGATCGCGCTGGCGTCCTATGGTATAGAT